>RCAB01000232.1:0-97394 GCA_003640385.1 Setaria digitata | reverse complement strand
AACAATATCACGTTTATCATCTTACTCCTCCGAAGTTGTACTTACTTCTTTCAACATTTTCAGCAAAGGAATATTTACTTAACTACGCTTACTAGTAGTTTTTATCATTTAAAAAGTAAATTTCTAACAAGAAATCGTGCATTAATCTTATGTTTTGGACTTTAATACATATTTGAACCCTATCTCAATAAGTAAACAAGTAACAGTTACAGTCCGCTACTGTAACTGTTACTTGTATTGTAATTTATCTCCGAGAGGGCCATAAAATTTGTTAATTATTAAATGTATTTGACAATTTCAAGAGCACTTCTGGTCAAGGAGTGGGGTCGTAATGTATTGCACCTGTTAGTTTGCTTAGTTACTTTTAATTAAACAACCATGATATTATTTATTGCTTATAATTTACGTTTGGAATTGGGATTGCAAATATTGTTATCAGAAAATATTAACTCATCAGTGCAAATTGAAGGCGGACCACTAATTATCAACCTATATGAGATGGGAGGAGTTTTGAGATCGAGATAATTATAAATAAGCAGAAATCTACCTGTCATAAGGTTTACCTTTGTGGTGAGAATTCGTCTTCATTTTGGTTTTAGGATTCAAAGAGGACGATGTCGACAAAGGAAATGGGACAAGTTGCAAATACTACTACACCTGATCCATCTGTATGCCAACGACCTGAACCACCACTACATCAGGGATCATTTACCTCAGCGCCATATTGTTCACGTAATTGCACCTGTCAAAGACGCAGAAGACGTAACGAACAAAATCAAGCAGTTAGAGAATGGATACCGGAACGTGTTAGTTATTTTCTGAAAAGTCTTCGTCTTACTGGAATCATGGCGTGCGTGTTGATTCATTTACAAATTACTGTTGCCATTCAGATTGCGGATAGTTCATTCTCTGAATTACAGGAATTCCTCGAAATGTATCGATTTTGGCACCTCAGATATTCAGAGGCGCTAAATGATTCTGGATTTCATTCTTCCAGTGATTCAGATAAAGAAAATAAGCCTTAAGTTCTTTTGGAAGTATGCAATGTGCAATCATCAAAGATGGACTGCGGACCGTATCTGGTGTATTTTATCAAATATCTTTGTGTAATAAAAGTAGTTTTTTCCGATTTGATATATTTTATTAATTGTAGTTATTTAATCATCGATTATTTTTGTTTTACTGTTAAAGTTTTAAATAATTGTGTTCACACGGTGGCACACTTAATAGTAGATTCCTACAGAGAGAAAAAATCGGAGCAAACACCTTGAGATATAAGTGCAATATACCAATTATTTGCAGAAAAAAGGAAAAATCACTAAAGATTTTAGAATCTCTCCTCAATACTGTTATTCCACATCATTTCAATTCTATAGAACAGCAATAAAAATACGAATGCCGCAAATTTGAGTACTGAAATATTAGTAAACACACCTAAAAAGAAAATGAAATATTTAAAGGAAAGAAATACACTGTGAATTTCACTGTAACTTACCACGTTTCGATATTTCAGTCTTTCATAAGCTGTAAATTCTTTTTGCTCACCGATGAAGCATTTTTGCATATTTGAAAGAAACNATCATACTGAGAAGGTCCTTGTTAACAATTTGGCGTTTCTTCCATTCCGAAAATATCTTCCTTCATTAGACATTTTAAAATGAATTCATTTTTACCTAATTAATACATCACTGATAGCTCTTCTTTAAGGATTCAACCTTAAAAACAATTAATAAATGTTCGAAAAGAAAAATACTCACAAATGTACGCAAGGCTAATAATGTTCCTAGAACAGTTTGAATGTTTTAAGTGTTTAAATAGATTGCAATGGTTCCACACTGTTATCAAGCAAAATTCAATCTTATCAAGTAACAATTTCGTGACAAACGTCATATGAAAACATATTATAATTTTTATAAGTTTCACTTAGTAATGAATCACAAGACAAATTCGTTTTACATTAATTTTCATTTTGCAACAAAATTTTCAATTATTATCAATTTTTTTTTTGCTTTTATTTCTTAATTGCAATCAAAGCATGTGAAATAATAGTACTGGTAGTGATAAAAACATTAATAATAATTAATACTATTGTTCATCTGTTAATGAAAACACATATGTATAATGAAAATAAATATATTGTTAAATTATGCAACTTTCCATTGTTTTAGAGGTAATAGCATTATGTTTTTATTTTCAGAGTTTTAGTAATAATAATTTTAAATGTATTACTTTTAATGAATTACATGAAAAAAATTGAGGTTTAACGTTGGAGTTTTTAAATTCATTTAAATGTCATTTATGAATTAGTAGGAGAATCAGAAAAATTATTCAAAATCTTTTCATCATAATTGAAGAAGAATCAAAGTACTTTATGAGGAATGTAGAAAGATAGACAGTGACTCACTATGAGGAAATTCAATTTAAAATTTTAAGTTTTCCGTAATTTAATGGTAGATAATGGTAGCTTCTACAATAACTTCCTTATTCATATTCATATTGCATTTAATGAATTAATCTTTAAGATTTAAAGATCATTCCTTGGGATCAATTTCAACCACATGTAATCAAGATTATTGTATAAAAAAAATGAAGTATTTTCATAATTTCAAATTATTAGGGAAGTTGAGTCATTGTGATGTTACTGCTGAGCAAAATTTTGAAGCAAAAAACTTTCATCGTTTTTTAGCCATTCTTTTTAAATTTGTTTACTTCTTTGTTCGACTTCTTTTATTTGATCTACTTTATTATTTTATATATTAATTTTTCGAAAAAAACGATAATAGTATTTACTTAAAGAAGTCATATTACCCTAATGAAGCAGTAAGAAGCTATTTATAACATTCGATTAAGATCAGAAAATAAAATTTCATCCAGTAACGAACTCAATTTATTGTTCCTTCTTTGAGGGATCACGGAAAACCTAAAATTTATCTTCTAAAGATTTCACAGAAATTGAAAGTATCGAATGATAAAATAAAATTTGTTCATCAGACTTATTTGATATTCGACATTTGAAGTCTTTAGAAAACGAAAAAATTTGCCGAATTATGCCATTTCAGTTAATAGTTAATAAACAAAAAGAAAAAAGAATGGAAAAAAGTTTTGAATGTAAAATTCAATGCTACAAAAATATGTATTTTAGTTATTCCCAAGATCCACTTATCTAAATACTTTTTCTTGAGGGAACTAAAAGTAGTGAAAGAGCAACGAATCAACAACAAAATGATCAGCAGAGGATATGCAAAGATAATAAAATTACTTAAAATACTAACTTCACCATCTATAAGTAGATATAATGCATATGTCGCAAATATCATCTTATAAATTTGAAAAAAAAATTCGCTGAATTCAGAATCAAATATTGTTCAACTATGTTTTAAAAAAACTGATTTTTTTTTTTTGCAAAAAGGTGCATTTTCTTTTTTAGGAAAAAATTTCCAAATTTAATCATTTCATTGATTTGATCTAATTGGCAGTATTTAAATAATATTTTAGAATGAAAGAGGTGAAAGCGTTTGAATGAATAATATCTTTTTTTTTTTCGCAAATCAAGTCGATAAATTTTTTATCTCCAATTTTTTCTAGTAACTTATCCGTAGTAACAAATTTTAACTCAGTTATTTTCTTACTGTCACCACCACTATCTTCATTGCAGTTGTTCGTTTCATACTCTCTCCATTCATCCCCTCTTTATCCTTATCATCTTAATTGCCATCATTATCAATCTTTCTTTTTTTTTTCACTTCATTATCCTTTTTATGGCACTGAAATTTTCAAATCTGCTTAAATTTTATATCCTAGATAGACCTGTGTATATAAAAATAAGTAAGGGTCTTCTTTTATATGTCAATTCCTTTGCCTGCATTTTTCAGTTCTCTTTTCATGACATCATTCACACTTATGCAGCGGTTTCGTTAATTCAGAATCAAACTTATATAATTTTTCAATCGTTTGCTGAAGACATAGGCAGAAAATGCTTTTTCTATTCCATCATCCTTTAACAAATCGCGATAGTAAATTTAAGAAAAAAGGAAATCATTAAAATACGATTCATAAATTAACAATTTTATGAAAATCGCTAGACAAATTACTCAAAAAATCTTGTGTTTTTATCAAAAAAAGAAAATCTATTCAGTGATCATTTATTTTCCTTAAATTATTTGAAATTTAGCTTATTTATGAATTTGAAACTTGAATGTTGAAACAGTTTTAAAAAAATGGTGCCAAAATAAGTTTTAATTGATTTTATCAAACTCTATGCTATAATATAAAGTGAGTTATAATAAAGCAGTCAAAAAAGATAAGAAAAAAATGTTTATAGCGGTATATTTTAAGAAATAATTTGACATAATATACAATAATTAGAATTTAGTGATGAATAATCTTTTTCTTTTTATTGCTGATAATAAGAGCAGGACTAAAACGACAATAATTGATAATCAAGTTAATAAAAAATAAGTGAGAAAAAATAAATAGTTGTCATATTTTCATAATAAATTAGAAAATATCTTTCAGTACTTCAAGAAATATTTAGACCAAAATTTTATGCAAGAAAGATTTAAAAGTACAAAAGATATTAAACTTAAGAAAAACAAAAAAATTTTTTAGGATTGATAAAAAAAGTGTTAATAATACGACAGCTTACGATGAATCAATCGAAATTAGTTTTCATTTCATCTTTAATCGCTTGTTTATTTTTGAATTTGAAAATATATTTGTTTAAATTGCACTTTAGGCTTAGACCTTGTAAAGTTTTCTTTTCCTTTCCGTTTTTTTGCTTTTCTTTTTTAAATATGAATAAAATTGATGCCATATTGTCAAGTAGCAATTATTTTTTTTCAGTTTCTTCTTCCTTCTTTCTTACATATGACTTAAGATAGTCACTTTTATCGTTAATTAATTAATTAAAATCCTTAGAACAGTATGCATGTAAGAACATAACATGCATGCATTTTAATGGCATATATACGAACACATATGTATTTCTAATGTTGTGTCACATCTGGTAATGTTGGTGACACACACGGTGACATCGGCGACATGCCGATCGATAGGCACCGGTAAGACGGATGAAGTAGAAGTAGTTGAGTAACCATTGGCTGTTGTTTTGATTGTGGTGTATGGTTGGTTTCTATGGTGCAGTTGGAAAAATGTTTTTTTATTCAAAAAAGAGAATATTATTAGTATTATATTATTTATTTTTCCAAAAAAAAAGCGAAAAATTGTCTTTGCTTATTAATTAATTAATATATTGTCTTCAAAAAAGAAAGAAAAAATTTTTAATGTTATTCGGCAACAAAAAAAAAATCATTTCATTTTTTCCAGTGCAAAATTTTATTTATTATACTTATGTTTAAATTTTAGTTCAATGTAAGATTTTGTTTAAAAACTCAGTAATTTATCTTTTATTTTTTAATTTGCAATTGATTAAATTTTGCGTTAAAATGTCCTTTACAAAAAACTGCTCTTTTATTTATTAAAAATTGTATTTTTAGACAATTACGCATATATGAAATGCCTCAGTGGTTGGATATTTTATTATTTTTTGGTTATCAGCGAAGGTAGACAAAGAGTAACAGATAAGGATGGAAAACTCGTCGATATAAAAGCAAATACGGCAACACTCTTTCATGTTCACGCCGTGTGTATTTGAAAATTTAAAAATTTCAGATTTAATTAAAATTTTCACTGATATCTTTTTTCTGATAAAAGAAAAACATTTAAGCATAGACATATTTAAGCATTTACTTTTCTACACAATAAATCATTGCTGTATTATTCATTATTCATTAAAAGGAAAATTCAAAAATTTTTTTATTGATATTTATGAAATTCATAATTTTATCAAAAATTTTGGAGGTGAAATATTTATTGTATAAGAAAAGGAAATTCATATGTTTAATATTGTGCTATGATAAAGAGCAAGAAAAAACATTCAAAAAGTTTAAAATTAAAATTTGAAAAAATTTTGGATAATTTATTGTCTCATATTATTTTCATCTTAATCATTTGCATGATATTTCATTGTTAGTAGTTGGTTATGGAATAAAATAATTATAGATGTGGCGACATGGCGATCGTACCCCGATAACTTTACTTCCAAATGATACAATAAATAACGAGAAGTCTTGGGAAATAGGCCTAGGTGAATTAACTGTTACTGGTATTTGGGAAGCATATCGTCTGGGCAAATTACTTCGCCAAAGATACGATGGATTTTTGAGTGGGAATTACAAAACTTCGGAGGTTTCATTTCAATTTTTGCAATTTTTGATGTAAAAAAGTTTTAAATAACTTCGTCACAAGTTTTGTCATTTAATAACAAAATCTTTCAATATACGCCTTTAATGATAAAATTATTTCATTTTATATATGCAGTTTAAACGAAAAATTGCAATTTCTCACTAATTACTGGTATTAATTTATTAAGAAAAATTAGTAGTAGGCAATTATTAGTAGTGAATTAATAGTATCTCTTTAGGCAGTCTGCATTATAATATATTTTCCCACTTTTCATATTTAAGTAAAATTGTCAAAAACAAAGCTAAACTTCTGATTCAACCTTTAACTTTTCTGTAAATTGAACAATAGGTGTATGAGGAAAATCATTTTGATAATTAAAAGCTTTGAAATAGTTTCAAATTTATTTTGATAAATTCTGGTAAAAAACCAAAAAGAACTTTTCAAACAGTCTGATTAGAAAAATTTAAGCAAAAAGCTTGTATATATCAGGTAATTTATTTAATTAGTATTTCGAACTTTTCAGTTCTCTGATCAAAGACTTTCGTTTAATTCATTTTATAACCGTATCAGTGATTGTTTATTTTACTTCAATGTAGTAATTTTAAATTTACTATAAATTTGCTGAACGAAATATAAATATCGGTAGTGTATCTCATTGTAAGTGCGAACTTGTCTGGATAATTAACACTTGAATTTTTCAAATCATTAACTGGACATAATTAACTAATCCACTAATCACTGCTGATAATTTTAGATTTACGTACGAAGTACAGATATTAATCGTACGTTAATGACAGCTAATGGCGTACTTCAAGGTTTATATCCACAAAGATATAGTGATGATAAGTCTTCAACTGTTTGGCATCCAGTACCAGTGCATACAGTGCAAGCTGATCAAGACATAGTTTAATATTTTGAAATTAATTATTTAATAGATTTTTTCTCTAAATTTATTAGCTAACAACATTTTCCTTTTTGCTACTTTAGTCTAAAAATAAAAAACGCATTTTAAGTAGTATGAAACTAATTTGTCATAATTAAAAGCGTTCTTTTCTTTAATTCTGATTTTTTAAAATTAAAATTTTAACATTACAAAAATCATGTTTTTTTTTTTGCTGTTGGAATTATTTTTTGTTTTTAAATTTAATCTTTAAAAACCTTTTTTTTTTTTTTTTTTTTTTTTTTTTTTTAGCTATTACGGCAAAGTTTAAATTGTCCAAAGGCAAATGATGAATTGCGAAAGGTGTATAAGATGAAAGAAATCGAAGATGTTGCAAAAATGAATGAAGAATTTTTAAAATATTTGGGTAAAAATATGGGTATCAAGGGTAAATATGACTTGGCAAATATTTGGTATGTCTATGATCCATTGGAAGTTATCGTAAGTTTTATTAGTTTCATCAATTTTCAGTGCTGCAGCTGATAGTTAATTTTAATTTTATCCATACTTTAATCTAAAAACTAGTAAACAAAATAAATAAAATAAACAAAAGATAAATGAGGCCGGAAAAAACCTTTTGGTATTTTTTTTTTTAATTTAAAATTAAAAAAAAAAAAATTGTCTTCTGTTTAGACACATCACAGAGATAGGCATCAATTTCCAAAATG
This sequence comes from Setaria digitata, assembly GCA_003640385.1. NCBI lineage: Eukaryota > Metazoa > Nematoda > Chromadorea > Rhabditida > Setariidae > Setaria > Setaria digitata. Next base: position 89,543 of record RCAB01000232.1, on the reverse strand, counting down.
GGTTAATGGAACAGTGTGGCATAAAATTGAGGAGCTGTATAATTTCTTAGGACAATATCAATACCAGACTGATTTATTGAAGCGACTTAGAGCAGGTTGGTTTTTTATTTTATTAATCAAAATTTGAAAATGTTAGCAATTCTGGTATCAAAAACAAAAGAAATTTGTTAATTTTAGCAGAAACCATGAGAAAATAAATTTTGCGACAGTTTTAGGTGAACTATGGGAGGAAATCTTGATAAGACTTAAGAATTTAAAGGAACAAGGATTATCGCAAAAGCAAAAGATGTATGCTTATTCTGCGGTTTGTTTTAATTCTCTTTTCTTTCTTCTTTTTCAATTAATTTGACTGATTAACTGGTTGGAATTATTTGGTTGGACACACTTTTGAGTCCAATAAAGGCAAATTTTAAAACTCAAAGACAATATCAAGTGTTAATTAATTTAATACTTCGGCTGTGGAAATTTTTAGATAAAATTTTGTTCAACGATATATTTTATTTACCATACATCCTTTCTCCAATTTTAATACTTGCTAGATCCTTTATTTTATTCGCAAATTGAATTTAAATAATAAATACTTCAGCATGATGAAACAGTAGCAGCTTTGCTAAATTTGCTCGGTATGCAACTGACAACTTTTCCACCGTATGCTTCGGTTGTATTACTTGAAATGCATCAGATCAATAATGAATTCATCCTTCAGGTTTCTATTTAAATTTATGATCGAATTACCAGATTTTCAAAAAAATATTATTTTCATTATCTGCTGGTACACAACGGCTTACATTATTTTTATCTTCGCTATTAATAAAAACCAGCTGCTGATAAAATGATTCTTTTATCAGCGAAAACTTTTCTAAAAGGATTTTTTTTTTTTTTGTTAACGATGCACTAAATGACAAATAATTTTTTTTGTATTGTGCTTTGTTAGAGCAATTTCATGCTGTAATGGATTACTTAATTAAAAAAAGAAACTTTTATCACTTATCAATACTCGTTTAAGCTTTATTATAAAAACGTTACCGATTCTAATCAAATTTATCAATTTCCAATTGGTTATTGTGATGATTCATGTACGGTGGAAAAATTGCGAGCAGCGACAAAAAAATTTATTTCAAATAATTGGGCAGTGGAATGTAACAACTCTGTACGTATAAAAAAATAAGTAAGTCGAGAAGAGAAATAAATGTTTAAAGAAATATTTTAAAGAAAAAACCTTGTTAGATTCAATGAATCATATATATGAAAATAATCATTTAACGATTAATCCTGAATATTTGTGAACAAATAAACAATCATCCATTTGTTTAGAAGTATTTAAAAATGTAATCGTGTCGAGAGTGTAAACAAACAAATTTGTTTAATGTCTCTACATGTTTAAATTCATTCACAAGCGAATTGTCTAGTACTTCGTGCGTTATTAACGTGACTTTACGTGAGTCATGTATCTAAAAAGCTAGCTGATAATAGGTTGATGATAATCAATTTGAGCAATTTACTTTGTTATTGCAATGACTAATTGGTCATGTATTGCAGAAAATTTATAATCAAGTCAAGAATATTATTGCACTTTTTAGACCAGGTAAAGTAATCAAGCTAAAATGAAAAAAAAAAATGAAAAAAAACCTTCTTGCTTAGCTCAGAGCCATGAATGGTGTTTAATCTGCTTTGATTTAGAAAGCCAAGCTGAGATTTATAGATTAAGCCGAGGAGTTATTTCTACCTATTTGACTAGTTGAACAATGAAAAGTTTAAACGATTAGATGGAATAAAATAAATAAATTAGAATTACCAATTATTTTTAACAAAATTTGACACATATCAAAAGCTATCCCAAAAGATTTCGATGAAGGAAATATTTTATAGATTTAGTTATTTTTTATAATCAGATAATTTATTTTCACCTAATTTTCTTTTTTTCTTTTCAATTTAAAAAGGTTTTTAAAAAGCTCCTTTTTTTTTCTCTTTCCTCGCCATGAAACTTCATTTCTTTTGTTTTTTTTTCTTTTTTTTTTTTTTTTTTTTTCAATTTGTAAAAGCGCAATTTTTAACAACAATAAATTAATATTTTTCAGGTTTTATTGTATTATTTGTTTTAATGGTTTCTATTATAATAGGGATTTCATGTCAACTTTTGAAGTCACATTTGCTGAAACGCAAAATATTTGGGAATCAAAGAATTCTTTCAAGTGATGCTGATATGGCACTTCTAATGGAAGAAATTTATTAATGAAATGTTTTTTTAAATTTTCATCTGAAAAAAAAAGATCAATTTTAATCTTTTAATTACTCGTTTTGCTTTCTATAAAAATCATTTAATTGCTACTACATGAAATGTTTAATATGAAAATTTTGGTGTGCGAGGCAATCATGAAGTACTATGTGCTTTAACTTTTCCATTTGGAATGAAATAAACTTCACTGATAACTTTCTTTCTTTTTTGTAATAATAATTAACAACCGAATAATGCAGTCTTTGTGCCCACTTGTGTACTATGCCTTTTTTCATTCAGCTGTAAGAAAAAAATAGATATTGTTTTCTCAAGATTTTGTAATGCTATTCTTTAGTTAATACAATTTTATAAGTTTAAGTTTTAAGGAATATGATTCTTTAAACCTCAGCCATAAAGTAGTTCGACTTTGAAATTTGAAATGGCTTTTAAGATCAAATTCCAAAATCAAACTACAAATAAGACAACTTCTTAAATTCAATTTATCATTGTTAATTACAAGTGTCATTTGCATGCTATTGCCTTTTTCTTTTTGATAAACACATAGCTTAAAAGCATTTATTTAGACATTCTTTGTACATTCATTAACATTCCATTACAAGCGAGCCTTTCCTTCCAGTTAAATTAATCAAAAGTTAATAAACTTTTTTCAAGTTTTGAAGTCCTATTTGCTCACAATTAAATGCCATTAATTGACATTTTTCTGCAACAAAATATCATCCAACTGCTCCCACAAAATTTTCCAGAATAATAGCAAAGTTAAAGTGTAAAATCTAACTTTCTAAGAAAGCAACTTTTCCTTGAAAGAATAAAAACTCTAAATTCTTTTCAAATCTCAACAATTTCACTAAAAATATTTTTTTTGGCTTTTCGTTCGATTTTTTTTTTTTTTAAATTTAGTGCATCTATTAAGTGTAGAAAAATGTAAACTTCATGATGATATCAAAACATCAATTCATTATCTATCCAGCCAGTTTTCTTTCTTCAAAAAGCTTGGCGTTTATAACAAATTACTGCTTTCTCAAACAAGAGACAAGGTGCTAGCATCATTTATCGTTTTCTAATAATAATGATAATTAATAACCAATAGTTGATGAGTGATAATTAATAATAAATACAAAATAAATATAAATAAATAAATGACTAAACAAATAGAAACAAGTAGTAATAATAAAGAATATATCGATCTTGGTAAGTTACTATTATCACTGCACATTCATTAACACTATCATCATCAGCAGCAATTATTCCTTCTTCTATTAACGATTTTTCACTTAAGTATATGATGATTGCAAAAATATCATAGCAAATCTTTTGTTTTTTTCAAATTGCATAACAAAAAATAGAGTCAACCATAATGTTTATTATAAGCCATGATTCACCAGTGATATATAATAAACAAATGAACATATTGTTTAGCAACTTCAATGATTGAAAATAATAACAGCTGTAATGGCAGTGCTGCGATATGTATGTGTGGCCTTGTTTGCTATAATACTTGAAAAAGGATTTTTAATTAACTTATGTAATTTCTCATCAAATATTTGTGTACCATTTCGTGATTTTAAGGTCATTTTGCTATCTTTTTTTATTTATTCAATTTAGAAGCAGAAGTTTTATAAAAAGCATAATTAATCAAACTTTCATGGAAATTTACAATTTGAAATTTCCAAAATTCTTGTATAAATAAAAAATGAAATATTATTTAAAAAAGAACACTTTGTTTCTTAATTTAATTCTTTTTTTAGACAAATTGCACATGTATTCTGTTATACAAGCCATTAGTGGTAACAAATGATAGCTTCTTATTTTATGAGCAGTTGGTGATACCAATGGAATTATTCAGACTGAAATTTATTCCTGATCAGCTTATTTCACGTTTACAAAGAGAAATTCCGAAGAAATCATTCAATATTTCACAAGGAATTTATAACAGTATAACAATGGATGAACATTATTGGTTCTTCCAGGCTGATTTTCCGGATGTTATTATCATTTTAAATGGTATCGTGGAAAGTGGGGTAAGTTAAGACATCAAATGACAAAATAGCGATAATCGTGGCGATAAAATAGTTTCAGTAGGTAAACTAACAGTGATGATGATTGTACTATAAAATAATGTATGATGGCGATGATAATTATGACAACTGATGATCATGAACGAGTGAGTACGATGATGTCAGTGCAGTGTTGATATGGTAGCAATGAAATTTCCAAAATTCTATAGTGATAATCCCAAAAGAAACAATTGTATGATAAAGAAATTAAGTAATAAATTTCTAGTTCCATTTCAATAGTTAGTTTTAGAGTGGTTCTCTTCTGATGAAGTTCGTTTTCTTTTTGAAAACGTTTTATCTCGACCAAACCAAAAAGAAATCTTTCAGAGATTTTTACATAGTGTAATTAAGAAAAAAAAGAGATAATTTTATTGTTCGATTTTTTTTTTTCATTTTGAAATTATTTGCAATACTAATCAAGAAAAATTTATAAGATGAGAAAGTTTGTTTTTCATAGTTTAAGCTGTTCCTGCTAATCTCTGCTAATTAACCAAGTTTATCCTCCTTGCTTTTGTAGTTTATTCCGATAATATGCAAAAAGTTTTACAGTTACTGGGTAACATTAGTGAAAATAAATTAATTGCTGAATGGTGTTCCAATGGTAATTGCCAAATTTTCACCGAAACTCCAGCATATTATAATTCAACCGATAAAACTTATGCAACTAGTATATTGTATGTTACGGTTGTCAGTGAACAAAATATATCAGTAGTAGTGATAAGTACCATACATGGAAAAATAAGTATACCACGGCTGCTATCAGTGTTATGTATCGATGAATGTCCAGCAAGGAATCTGTCACTCAAGAAGGAATGCTATCAAAGCTGTCGAACCGAGTATGCTTATCCTTTACAAAAATGTAAAGTAAAATTTATGGTATTTATTAAAATATGCAAATAAGTGAATCTGTAAAGAAGCATAATAGAAGTTGACAAGTTAATTAAAAAGCATGAGGTATAAACCTTTGCTCATGTCAAATTTTTTTTTTTTTTGGATAAGTCTTGAATAACGATTAACATCACACGCTAACTATTTTTCCAATGCTTTTTCATTTTGGAAGCACTTTTCAATTGCTTTTCTTCAAAAACAATTATACTAAACAAATTTATTGCTGAAATGTAAGAAAGCCCCCCATATTTTGTGAAAGAAAAAAAAATGTCCTCCACTGTTTGAATTCCTTTCGAAAAATAAAATGATAACATTTTTTTTATTCGATTTCACAAAAAATCTAACAATCATAGAACGTACAGCACGCATGGTAATATTACCAACAATACCTTCAAACACAAACAGAATGGTTGGAAGATTAGATTCACAATTAAAACTCATCTCCAGTATAATCAAGATTTCGGAATTCTCCCCAAAATGTCATTGAATTTAAAAATATTTGCAATTTCAGTATTATGACAAATCGAATTATGATTATTGGTTCGTTAAAACGAGAATGGCATAACTTTCTCCGCTCAATGGTTCTTGAAAACATCCACACACGTTACGGATCTTTTTTTTCACGTAACAGTAGAACCAAATTATAAGGTTTGATAGAATTTCTTTGTTATTAAATTCGACACGCCTGCTCTTCACCGGATAACAGTTCATTGTAACATTGGTTCAAAAAGAAAAAAGAAATCAAAATATAAATATATATGGGAATAAAGAAAAAGATATACAAAGTTTTACAAATACTAATCATGCTATCATAAACAATGTGAATATAAGTGTCGTCAAACACAGTCTGCAAACGGAGATTTAACAAATATTAATATAGACTTGGTCAATGCCGAATTTTTCAAAAAAATAATCCGCAGAAAAAAGCTCGCATCATGGAAATCTTAGTTAATCTTGAAATTATTCCCAGGAAACTTTGGCAAATATGTGAAAGTTTTCTCTCGCCTTTATCGGTATGAAAACAACCAGTCAAACAACAACTATATCAATATTATTCAAAATGATATAATAAATCTAAAGATGCATAAATATCCATTTCTGCTTTTTTTTTTTTTTTTTTTTTTAAAGCGAATCTGGATGACAGATAATTCCAGATGATGAAAAAATAAAATAATTCGCCCAATTTTTTTCACTTCATTTAGCAGAATAGCCGAAGGAATTTGTGGCCAGATAAGCTTTAGGCTCTTTCAATACAATCGAGCAGAATTAGTATTTACTCCGCCAAAATACCCACGAATACAAGAGTTTAACAGAATTCAAAGAGGAAGTCAACAAAAAGTGAGGAAAAAAAAGCTGTCAGTTACTATCCCGAAAATATCTGACTGAAGCCTACATGCCTGCATATGTTTTTCCAAAACAGTCAATTAATTCTGTAGCAATAATTTCAACATGCTCATCACATACAAAATCCAATTTCTAATATTTTCCGGCAAATTTCGCATTAAGGGCATTTGTACCATCACCTTTTTGATTTTCTGGTGGCATCCACATGACATAGTCCTCATCTCTATTAACAATCCCGTCACCATAATCCCCATTCTGCAAGTAATCTCTTGAAATATTTGAAAAAAAAAAAAAAAAAAAAAAAAAGAAAAAAACAAAGCTGGGAAACTGAAAGAGAATTCGTAGCATTTGTATATAAAGAAAGTTTTATATTATTCATATGATGTCATATTAACCAGTCTAAACGAAGCACAAATAATTAAATGCATTGTATATAAATTTGACAGTCTACGTTTAAATTCAAAACATCATTAACCTAATTTTAATTTAAAACTGAAACCTGAATGTCAAATGCAAAACTCAAATCCAGTTCCATATTTAGCATTTTGAGAAAAACATAGAAAAAGCACATATCCTCAAATTTATTATTTGAATAATGTAAAACCTTTTCCCGCTTTGATGTTACTGTATCACGAATTCGGATGCGTTTTCGCTTTGAAGATCTATCATCTTTTGCTATTAATATTTGTGTTTTATTCGAAACAGCGTTATCAGCATGTTGCGGTACTTCATAGCCCGCGTTTGATGCGGTAACTAGATCTGCCTCGCATTTATCAAACTCTCTGATTACAGGTCGTTCCTCTGAGTTAGGCGCCATTGATGGAATATTGAGTTCCTTGAAATTAAAAAGTCTTACGTCGTAAAATTAATCAAGGTAATAAAGTTCCATCAATAACTCAAAGAATTTGAAATTCTGAAAAAAAATTTTCCCTAAAAAATATCATAAAAAAAGGGGAGCATTTTACGTATTCTCGTTTTTCTAACAATTTTAAGACATACACTTTCAGCATCAGTTTCTGTCAGGAAATCTCTTTGTCGAACACTAGATGAAATATTAATATCATCGTTGACGGGTTTTTCATCATCTTCGACTTCTGCAACAAATGGAACTTTATCGCCGGTTTCTTTAATGAAAGTATCCGGTGGTAGTTCCATTCCTAACTGCACATCTCTTTCTTTCTCATCGAGAATCGATCTTTTAGTTTGACGGATTTTCATTAATTTTTTTATTGTTGTGGCCGACAAAGAACCCGCAGCTCGTGAACCACCCTAAAAATTCGATCATAACTCCCTAACTTCCTAAAATGCTGTGATATTTGAAATAAGCGCAATTCAAATCAAGATTCTGGGAAAGGAAAGACACTATCAGTTTACTACACTATGGAAATCTTATCAGGAAAACAACTTGCTACCTGACTTGATGGTGGTATTATTAATGTTGGCAACTCCACTGGTTTTGCTATTTTGGCCAATTTTTCAAGTCGTTCTTTTTCATGCTTTAATGCTACAAGGCGATGTCGCAAAATGGATTTTTCCGTCTTCACCTGGAAACAGTATGTGTTCATAAAAATGCAGATTTTCAATGCACTGGCTTTAGGTCTGATAAATGCATCATAAGCTTCAGCTAGTCCTTTCAGAAAATGTCGCGACACAAGCCTATTAAACTGATTTTGAAATACATAAAGATCTTTAAAAGCTGACAAAACAATAAAACAAAGAAAAAAAAAACTTACAGCCATGCTATCTTTCTCATCGTTAAAATGACCCAGCTGATTACAGAATTTATCCAGATCATCTTCGTCATCGCTTTTTTTTTCGTCATTCTTTTCTTCTCTTTTCTTGGAAATTGCTCCCAACCGAGCTACCACTTTACTCAATTCTTCACTCGTCGAAGCGATCTTCTTCGTCAAAGTTTCGAAGGTTTCTATTTCTGCTGCTACTTGACCTTTCATTTCCTAATGTATGCAAAACAAAGACTTTTTTTTCAAGGACTGCACAATAAACATTTCTGTATAACAAAACTTCACTAAAAAAGTCTTGAAATGTTGAAAGGAAAAGTACTGATACTCACCATCGCACGCTGCCGCCGCATTTCACGATTTTTTTCAATCTGGCCTGTCCGATCGAAATAAGTATCCTCATCGGAGTCGTAGTAATCATTATCTGCTAGATTTTTAGCTTTCTTTCTGACTTCATTCGAAGATCGAAACAAAAGACCATGCATATCTATTATTAAAAAATTCGCATAAAGCAGATGATACAAAGGAAAATTCTTTATAGAAAAAAACTTTTTTTTTTGAAGAAGTAGAATAAATCTAAAAAGACGAAAAAGATTGCCATAGCCCCTAAAATGGAAAAGAATTAATTCCTCATTGAATTTAATTTCAACATACCTAGGGTTTTGCAAGCATCAAAGGCACATAACGTCTGAGATTCTTTCTTGCTTCCGCTGCATACTGCTGATGCTAGCAAGGATTGGCCGGCTGCAGTGTCAACTGGTAATCTGAAAACAAAACCCAAGAAATAGGCATAACAACTGCATATACATTCTGGTAAAAAAAAAAAAAAAAAAAAAAACAAAGTGAAAAAATTTGAACTGACTCAATAGAACATATCCATTTATGATTATGACCAGTCCCTGATTCTTCATATGTAAATTCCATGTCGAAACCTTCTTTTTCAAAAAACCGTGACAAAACTTTCACTGGATCAGTACGATATCTTTCTTCTCGATCTTGGATATCATCTCCTTCATGAATTTGAGCATAAGCTAACTCCTCGTCATAATCTAAAACGATAAGCTTAATTTAAAACGACGAATCATACGATAATAACTTGCAAGAAAAACGGATTTGTCATATAAGAATGTCCTTCCAAAGCTTCACTGTCCATCCTGAACATTTAATTTACAACTTAAAAGGACCAAAACTAATTTCGCTTCCGCTCAACACTTAATCACTTGCTATGAATAAATGAATTCAGACCGAATGAAAAAAAGAAAAAATTATCCCAACTTTAGTCAAATAAAACAAACCCATTCCCCACATAATACCATCACTCTCTTTTCCAATTTTTAACGCTTCCTCCTTCTCTCGTTGTATTTTATCGTAAAGTTTTTTCTGCTCGATCAATCTCTTCATTTCGGTTGGGGAATATTCCCACTCTTCGTCAACATCGAAGCTTGGACCAAACAAAGTCAGAATTCTACTACTTCCTTAAAAAAAAAAAAAAAAAAAAAAAATTCCAAAAGCTAAATTTACAAATCAAATATAATTAGGCCATGAAACAGGGTATAACTGTCCAAACAGCAAAAAATCAATTCAGCTAACCCCGAAACAACATTTGCATATTATTCAGTCTGGAGAGAGTATCGAAAGGCTCTTTCATATTTAATTGTAATGTAGCACCAAGGAAGTAACAAAATAAATAACAAAAGGGAAAAAAAAAATATGAGATGGCATACCACCAAACTGCATAACATGTCCGACGTGTATTCGGATGAACCGTTTCGGTGGAATCCTTTTCTTGTTTAGTTTAGTACCATGGGTGCTACTCAAGTCATATATATGCCATCCTTTACCTGTTCGGTTCATTAAATCCTCACCATATTGAAGTATACAATGATGTCTAAAAAATTCCAAGAATGTCGAGAAATCTCCTAAAATTTCGAAGTGAGAAAGTTTGAAAAAGGCTTTAGGAGAGCCACCAGAGGAATAAAAAAGCTACTTAAAAATCCACATATCATTTGATAGAATTACGCGCTAACAAAAATTTAAAGTAAGACACAATAGAAATTCCCTACAACATCAAATAAACACCTCGAAATGGTTGGATGCTCCAGTTCTACATCACAAGATGGCAATCGACCGATAACTACAAATGTACTGGCTTTCCTTTCCTTGAAATTTATTCGATTAATTATGATACCATTCTTGATGATTTCAAAGCCGTAATCAGCATCGTTTGGTGGTTGAATGGCAAATGGTGGTGGTGTATATTCCAACTTAGGTTCAGTTATGGATATTCCCAATACGGTAGCGTCCGCCACATCCTTAAAAAAAGACCCATGGATGTTTCTGACTTCAAAACATATCGCATATTTTAGATTTGGCTCGAAGCATTCATAAAACACTCCAACATAATATACAAAAATATTCCAGTATTATTCTGATTAAGTGTAAACTTGTGCAAAAAGACAAATTGTTTTACCTCACAGTTTTACGCACTTAATATAATGTATAGGTAAAACTAACTGTGCGCTTATATCAAATACATTATATACTCGATTATACGGTACAATCTAAACTATTCCATGCTTTTCTGAAAAATAAACTTATATTCCATGTGAAATTAGTTGATGTCGGAAGTTTTAGCTTTTACCTTACCTTTTCTTTCGATGATGGCATTTTAAAGTTATCATCTGCCGTTTCTGCTGCATTTTCCATTTGCTCCACTTTATTACTCTGCAATTCCAATTGCTTATTTCCAGGATTGATTCCTAACACTCCCTCTCCCCTAACCCAGACAAAAACACACAAGACGAATCACAACATTAACTGATGCATAGATAAAATTTGAGAACTTCTTCTTAACGGTACAAAATACGGCCCGTAGATACGAAGCAGCAGGAAGACTTTGGAAAGTTTGGGGAAGAGAAAGAAGTGATGGTGTTTTTACATTTTGCTTGTTATCGTTAGGTACGTGCGTGACCGTTGTGGACGTATTGTGACGTGTTGGTGACAAGTGCTTTCCTTTCTGTCTTTCTTCAATTGTTCTTTGTAGAAATTGCTTTTGACACCGTATATCCACAGATTTCTACGCCATGAATTTACCTGAAAAACATATGAAAGAAGCGGTAGATGCTTTAATTGATGATATCGACAAAAGGTAATTTGTGTTTTATGTGGTAAGATATTCAATAAAACTCTTTTATACAGACATGTGTAGCGTCCATTCCATAAATACTACTATAACTCATCACTAATAATAACTAGGAAACGCAAGAACTTGGCGACTGTTTCTCTGAGAGAATGTCTCGCCACTTTCTTTGTCTTCCTTGCTCTTTTCTCTTTTCTTTTAAGAAACAAATTTCTTCCACCTCACTTACCTGAGAGATATGCGACTGTGGCTCATCACTAATAATAACTAGAATGTATTCAAATGTGTGGGAAGAAAAGTCTTATTTCTACATATCCATTAGAATTTTTTTTGCAATCTATACATATAATAAAGACCTGCTTCGTTTAGATGTTTATAAAAAGGCTTATATTTTATTATCTGCACTAACAACATCAGTATATTCGTTGAGGAAACACTAATTAATATTTGCAATAAAAAATTTTCCTTCGCGAAATAAAGTTATGTATGCATCTGTGTTCCAAGATGCCTAAGGGATTTATCGACAGTAATAGCACAGTATAATATTTAATAATATAAAATTATATGTTTGGCTAGACTAACATACGGTAACATTGAATGAATCTAAATATATGTCGAAAGTAATAATATCTAATAACAGTGAAATTTTCATTTCAAATATTCGAACACCTAATAGAGTGCAAATTGAATTAATCTTTTTTCTTTTATTTTGTGGGTAATACGAATATTTTTGTTTTCTATAGATTCTTTTCCACATGTACCAATTTAATGAAAACATTCTTTTGTATTTGTAAGAAAACAGATTTCAACGATATTAAGAAAACATTTCTTTTTTCAACGAAGAAAAGATTCTTAAGACGGTAGAAAACTTCACAAACTTCTGTTTTCAGGACAGGTGATGATAAAATCTTGATAAAACGTGAGGAAGTTTTGAAATATGTACATTAGTTAACATGAGATAGTTTAGAGTTTAAGCTTTTCGGAAAGTCATGTAAAATGAGAGCAATCACTTTGCCTAATGCGTGATAATTATTAGCAAAAGCATCACTTGAACGATTCATCTTATAGTATTTTAAAATCAAAAAAAAGAAATCTTCTTTTGCAGTTATTTGAGAAGATTGCATAAGGCAATGTTCATTTGCTCATCAGATTGCTATGACAAGAGTATAAATCGGGATATTGTTGAAACTTGTGTAGAAGGCTGTAATAAACCAGTAAAAAAAGCAACTGGTATATTACAAAAAGAACTCGATGATTTACAGGTAATATTAATAGATTATAATTTTGACTGGAAAATTAACCAATTTCGGTATAGGTGATGGGCTTAATATGTCCGGTGCTAATTAACATAGTAATTGATGATACTATATGAAAGTCTAAAGGGAAGAGTTTTGTTCATAATTATTTATTGTCCATACTAATTGACGTTTAATTAATTTCACGCTGAATACTTTTTGTTTGTAACCTGCTGTAGCTATTACTTTCGAAATTAATATTCGGTAAATTTAAAAAAAAGTGAACAACTGATCGAGCTTTTTTTCCGGGGTCAAAGTTTAATTTGAAAATTGTCGGTTTCACAAGAACCTAAATCATTTTAGGCTCAATTAAATCGTTGTGCAATGACATGTTTCGATAAGGCAACGCAGAAATTTGGTCCTGACCCCGCAAAGTATACAGAAGCCGAAGGCAAACAATTCAATGAACAACTTTTAAAGTAATCACTTTTTCTTCATTGTAATTTTTAGATTATTCAAATCATTAAAACTTTATCAAATTTCCCATCATTTTTGAATTAAAGTCTTCCTTTACATAAATATGACTTCCAGAAAAAATCAAATCTCAATCCCTTGGTAGAGTAACGCTTCACTGTAACTTCGTTCTGTATAACTGTAAGACTAAAAAAGTTAACTGAACAGTGGTTATTTCAGTTGTGCATCCTCTTGTGTTGATGATCATATTAAATTATTACCAAATATCCGGAAACGATTAGGCGATTCGTATCAAAAATTGTTGAAGTGAGATTTCTATGTATGCTGTTATTTTGTTTGTTTATTCTGTAACTGCTCAGCAGCCAGTACAGGAATCCGATGTTATCACTAATACTTTCTCATTTTGAAAATTTTAGAAGTGAAAGATTCTTATTTTTGATCAGTTTAATGTAATTGTGCATACTCTTACACTTTTACATGGTGAAATGTTCTCTACTACTCGTTAATTTTGTGCTTCCCTTCATCAATTTGTTAGGTTCTCAGTTTCTTTTTTTTTTTTAATGAAGAGATTTGCAATGCTTTTAAACCGAGGATACAAATGGTACGGTATGTATACGTCACACAGCCGGAAGTCGACAGCACAAGCTCTACGCTAGACATCAGCAGTGTCCCCACAATGTGCGTCTCTTTTCCCATCCAAAGTAACTTTGTACCACTGCCACCCAGGTCATTTTCGTTTTCCCATTTTCATCAAGTGATTCGTTCTCAAGAGAAAATGTCGCAGCGATCGCTATGAAAACGGAAGAAGCCGATTTTTATTGCTGCTAAAAAAAAAAAAAAATTTAGGTTGTTCGCAGTATGTATTGTGCTCAGAAAAAACACAAAATTTCGATTTATGTGTATTATGTTTACGATAAGCTGTCGAGCAACTGTAGCGCATAATTTATTTGTTACCATCAAACACTTTCCAAAAAAAAAAAATCGTGAATGAATGCAAGCGCTACATTTTTTTTTTTTTTTTTTTTTTTTTAAACCTTAATTTTCCATCTGTTACAAATATATTATTTGAACAAAGCGAGGTTCATAATCAAATCCAAGAGAACAGTGTTAGTAAGAAAAAGAGAAACTTGAGTAATTCAGCAAAATACTTCATTAATTTTAGGCAACGCTTGAGAGAGTGAAAGAGAGGGGAAAAGATATAACGAAAAAATTGCAAAGCTAAGGATAAGGGAGGAAACAAACATATGGAAGATTGACGATGGAATGAAAGGGAAAGGGAAAACAACAGGAACTTCTTAATCATACCTAATGAGGCAGCTATGGCCTCTGTATAAATCAAAAAAAAAAATTTTGAAAAACCATACTTCTGTAAAACCATAATACACAGATATCAGGATTTGCAGCTCACTGTGTGAAACAAAACAAAGTTGTAGTAATCCAAATGCAAGACGATCAGTCAAAAAAGTTTCAAAAAAAAAAAAAAAAAGAAATTCAGTTCAACAGAACTTGATTCGCAAAAATTAACGGTTACTATGCTATCCAGGCAGTGGTGAGGTACTTAAAACTGATTACATGACAATTTTTTTTTTTTCTTTTACCATTATCCACCGCTGCAAACGGCAAATGGCTCAATACTTTGACCATGAAATTACAACTACCTAATTTAACACTGAACAATTAAAAAAACAATGAAGTAAAAAAGTAAAATGAAGACTTATAAAACACAAAATGCCGTATAAAAACATAATATTTGACAAGAGCCGGGGATGGTAAACGGCTCACGGCATTCACAGTATAAAACATAACCAAATAACCTGAAAAAAATGTAATGTGTAAAGAATATTAAAAATAAAGGAAAGTAGAATAGGCAAACACATGTAAGGGAAAGTCATAAGAAAAAAGATCAACGATTTCGAATGATAGATTAACGGACTAAACTAAACTACCGATTTCTCACAAAAAAAATTGGAGCACATTAAAGTAAATCCGCCGTAAATTAGAGATGAGAAAATAAAGCAAAGGAATTCTGAAAAAAACTACTCACCTGGACAAGGAAGTGTCCAGCCCCGAAGAATGGTTAATGCTTCCATACTGTTTACAAAGTCGTTAAAATGTGCTGCACTGAGGCGATCAAAAAGGCTACATGAGATAAAGGCTTTACACCTTTAAAGATAAAATTAGATGATTCTTTCTTAAAATTACAAGTTTTCACTTCTTTCCAATATTATCACCCTCAGTAGTAGGAAAAATTCTGTTTTAAGGAGAAAAGAGGGCAGCTATTTTTCGTTTTATGTTTAAAAAAAAAAAAAAAGATATCTGACATCAAAGAATAGCACCCGGAGTCATCGAATATTATAAACTGTGTATAATTAAAACATGATAATGGACATGATGACTGAGTAAAAAAAATTAAACGAGCAAAAGTTGTGGAATCAAAAAAAGAAAAATATTAGACAGGCTAAAATGCAAAAAAAAAAGTTAAAAACAAAACTATATGCACATACAACCGGTTTTCATGTTCAAGACGCATGCTGCGTAATTGATCGAAATATGGACCTGAAAAATCAAAGTTTGTATTACCGGAAAATAATAAATTTAGTCAGATAGCACACCATTTTTTTTTATGTCAGGAACATAGTTTTCAAGTTAAAGTTAGTTAAGAAAGAAATTCAAGTTAAGGAAGTTTCTAGAAACTGGAAAACACTAACAAAAACAAAGGTATTAATGAAAACAATATTTAATTTCTAACCAAAATATACACTAAAGTCAGCTGTAAAAAAAATGCAACATGACCTTCCGGCAGAATAATTTTCTCAGCACTGTATTTCATTACAAATACCATCCCAAATACGCAGTTAGTTTTTCGTTTCGAAATAAATTTTTAATTCGAAAGTAACAGCAGCTAATGTTACAATAAAATAATGAGTAGAAAAGATGACTTACATATAGCGATGGTAAAATAAATCCAAACAATGCAATAAATTGAAAGTAAAGAGATCAAAATAAAAAGGAGAAAATCGCAGCACCTTCTAAAATCTGAAACAAACAAATTTTAACTTCAAAAATATTTGCCAAAGAAGAAGATATTTTCTTTTCCTTTCTCGTCTTTGAATTTTCAAGAATATTTTACAAATATACTGAAAAAAATCCAAATATGGCTAATCAAAGGCTATTAACCGATGTACTTTTCCATTATATAAATGCCTGACTGTTTCGTTTTTCTGTCTTCTATGCAACGCATCATTTGTTTAACCATCTAGATTATCTCTTCTGCTTCCTTACTTCCCTGATAAAGAGTAACAAATCTTTTAATATTTCTATTACCACCTATGCAGTCGTTTCCTTAGAAGATCCAACCATTTCGCTACCATTTTCATCAACGATCTGATACTCGGCAACATACAGTTTTGGGTCCACCGACTGAAAACGGCAACACTGCTTAATTTGTATACAGTTAAGAAGTATCTCTACATAATAATGTAAGTTCGGAATTTGGAAGCGAAAGTTTTAGAAATGCAGGAAACAAAAAAAGTTCAGGACCAGTTTCCCCAAAAAAAGAAAAAAAAACAAACAAAAAATGAACCTTCGGGATTGGAGCAATGCGAGTCCTCAACTCAGCTTCGATACGTCGAAGAGTGAAGCGGTCTTCATAAGTGATAAGATTGATTGCAATACCCAAATGTCCAAAACGACCAGAACTGAAAATCATACGCTATCACTCATTTGCATTAGAAATCAGATGCATAACTGAAATGATATTTAAATTTGGTATCAACCTCATCACATATATATTTTATGTTTTACTGACACAAAGTCTCACATTAAACAAAATAGCATATGAGTTCCGAAAAAAAAAGTTGTTTGAAGAAGCTTTATTTGTTCTCTCATCTCCTAAAGAAAAAGTATAGCGATATTCTGAAACTGTGAAAGAACCAGTTTTAAGATACAATACTTCGATGTAAATACCTATATAGAACATTCATATTAAATATCAAAATAAATACCGGCCAATGCGATGCAGGTATGTCTCGGCATTGCGTGGGAAATCAAAATTGATAACTACATTGACTGCTTGAATATCGATACCTCTAGTGAGCAAATCAGAGCATACCAAATTACGACATGCTCCCTTTCGAAAATCGTGGAAAACCCGATTACGATGACCCTGTGCCATGCGCGAATGGATGTAGTAGCAGGAGTAGCCTATTTCTGTGATTTTCTTCGCCAAAAGTTCTACACGTTGTGTCGAATTACAAAAAATTATAGACTGGTTGATTTGAAGCTGAAAAAGCTCAAATGATAATTAAAATTGATTTTGATCAATACTATACATTTGCCCGAAGCACATCTATGTCTGTAGAACTGGTCATCTAGTGTCATGGTTAGCAACACCTTACCTGGCCTTAGTTTAGGAAATATGACACAACGCATCAAGTCAAGATAAGTAACTTCCTCAAACTATACAAGCTACTCGTTATAAATGAATTAGTGTTATTAAGATCAGTCTCACATTTCCACTGAAGTTCCGCAAGGAAAATCTGACTTAGTATATATATACATAAAAGCATAACAAACCTTGCGAAATAACGTGTTTAAGCAGTGAACTTTTTGCTTCTCTTGTACATAAGCGTAATACTGTGTAACACCGACCAGTGTCAATTCCTCCATTAAATTGATTTCGTACGGGTTCCTCATATGCTTCTGCATAAATGTTGCTACCGTTAGCGGGAATGTTGCTGAATAAAGCATAATTTGACGATCGGGCGGAAGAAATTTGATGACACGATCTAAAATTCCTTGGAAATCCTGAGAAAGTAGCTTGTCTGCTTCATCCAATACTAGCATTGTGCAGTGTGACATGTCAGCAACATTCTGAAGTGAAAATCAGTTGACACAAATTACAGACACACACAATCCAAGAAATATTAGGGCTGGGAAAAAATCAATGGCAGTGGCCAGACATCAAATGTTAACCATCAAGGTATCAGTTTCATCTATCTCAGTGTTAAACGACTAGTAGCTATTGCCCAACAAAACTAAAAAAAAAAAAAGAGAAAAAAGCCCAATAAAACTAAAAAAAAAAGAGAAAAAACGACGGATTTATTAAGCTGCGGTACATAACAAATTCCACATCCCAAAAAGTAATAAGTTCGTTCAACAGAAATACTACCGGACTGTTATCAAAGTACACCTCGTTCCATACCGCATGCATTTTGTTTTAGAGTGAAGTACCTAACAATAACAATTTAGCAACGCTTTACAATTTTCGAATAAAAAGTTTACCAGAGCCTTAAAAAAAAAGTATACCTTATCCATAAGATCAAGAATACGGCCAGGAGTAGCTACAATGATATGAACAGTACCATTTAGACGCATGATATCATTGCGAAGCTCCGTACCTCCCGTCGTAACCATTACCTGAAAAAACAATAATGCATTACTTGAAAACAACGCCAGCTACTTCCAGCTATAATTCAAAATACCTCGATATTCCATACCGCATGCATTTAGTTAAGTCATAGTGATGCCCCAATCACGTATGAAGCACAGCAAATAGCTACCGAAATAGATTAGCAACAAAACACTAAGCAAAGAGTTAATCTTTATTCATCAAAACAATCCTAGAAAAAAAATTAAAAAAACAAATTCAACAAGACCTATGAATAGCTTCGAATACATTTACATATACTGCAAATCCATCCCTTCTTCCTTTTTCCAGCTCATTACGACACGTTCATTGTTACTTGAAAAAAAAGGAAAAAAAAAAAAAAAAAAACAGAAGTTCCATATATCGTCATCGCAATCGATGCTCCCAACAAGCTATATCAACTACAAAGCAAAATTCATGAGCCTCCTAATGGCTCGATTCTCACATTGGTTATTAATTCTTCTAGTTTTCGACATTTTAGATAATTCCTTAACTGCTCCAAAACCCAACCTTCAAATTTAAGTGCTTGCTCAAATCGACGCAAATATTGGAGGTCTGGAATGCGAGTTCCCTAGTCGGGACAATGATCAGTGACTGTGGGTACTTCTTATCCACATCAACTTTGTCAATGCAAGGAATACAGTATGCTCCTGTTTTACCTGTGCCATTTTTTGCACGTGCCAATATGTCCTGACCTGAAAAATAAAGCATGTTTCAAAAAGTCTCAAAAACTGATCCAAAATGATCGAGATAAGGTGTAAAGCATAACTCAAATTTCCAGGAATTAAATTCCCTACGCGGCTTCATGAAAACTAAGCTTTCATTAGTCACTTCCTCTTTTATCCCTTAAAGCAAGATATATCTATCTACAATAAATGGAAATCCTGGAAAAAGCGGAGGCTGTAAGAATCTATGAGCAAGAATTACCGGACAATGCAACCGAAATGGATGCTTCCTGTATCGGACTTGGTTTCTCCCAACCTTTCTCAAAAATTCCCATCAGCAGTGGTCGCTTCAAGCAAAAATCCTCAAAGTCAATACCCTTCGTATCCGTCACATCCTAAAATTCACTCACGATTCATACAAATTCATTTTATGCATGCGGAAGTAACAGGTTTAAGACTAAGAACATGCTAACCGTTGTCTTGAAACGCAGGTCTTTGGCTGGTAGATTAAGATTTTCTTTCCAAGATTGATCGTTCTGTGATTCCGTCTTGCTGGTCATTTGTGAATAATAGCGTTTTGTATAGTCAACAGTAGCTGAGTAGAATCTAAATTAATTTTGAAGTACTACCATCTTCATTTGAGAATATGTCAAAGAATTGGAATCTTCCAATTCATAAGTATTCGATATTAAGCAAGGTCATTTTCTCATCTGCATATCGATGAATATCTCATTACTATGAGCAAAAATTGTTTTATATCACAACATTCAGCAAAGCATCACCATCATCAAAAAGCAGAATTCATCATATTTGTTCTGATCACTAATGTCCCATCACTGCTTTCTTCCCAAAATAACAATAATCTGAGATAAATCACCAATATAGGAATGGATAAGTAATACTTCAATTACTTTCCAAATCATCTCAAATTTAGATATCTAAGTCCACACTGAAATCAATGTTTTAAAGCAATACTACACTTGCTCTCTCTCTTCATCATTATTAAACATTTCTTTTATAATTTAAGAACAATCAATTTACATACTTCCATAGTCTCCCAATGATTATCCCGATTAATTAAGAAAAGTAATGCCTATTTCTGTATAGTCACACTCGAGGAAAAAAAAGTAAGGATATCAGGAGAAAATTCCTAAAACTCATCCATTCTCCGAAGAATCAAAACCTAATGATTTGCCTGGAGCAACACTTCAGAATACAGTCAATCTATAGATATGGCGCGCACACCAATAATCTATCTACCCTAAATGGTCTACACAGTCAATTTGGATTCAATCAAACATATCACTCTAGAACAACGAAATTTTCTTACCGTTATTCTGCTAATCACTGTCAATATTAGCCTTTCAGTTTATATCTAAATTTCACTTAAATATCTAAAACTAAACTTGAATGAGTCTATTTGAAGATACACTCAACATAAACGAATTACTTCGCACATCCTCGAAATTGTACGTTAGCAACTCCAGCAATACTGATTAAAGCCTAAACTTATTCAGCGCATGTCTTCCCGGCACATGTGAAATATGCCAATGTGAACGCAAATAAGTGAGTTGCTAGGCTAAGCAGACTACATTTACCTTTATTTTTTTCCAAATCAGCCTTCAAGAGTTTTAGTTCATAACAAAGACGCTACTACTTCTATGCCACACGTCAGAGTTACGTACAAGCCAAGGTCTCCACTCTGTTACTGTATTGCATGCAACAATTCCCTTTTTGAATGGAGAGAAACTGAACACACTTGCAAAGAAATTTGCATATTTTGTATGGAAAAAAAGGCAGCATAGTCAGTCAAAGTGAAGGAGGGGAAAACCTGCATATGTAAAGAAATTTCTGGAATAGCGACAAATATTAGACTGGGAATCATGCTTTGAGAACATCTCAAAACATTTCTAAGTAATCCCGAGTTATAATAACATACATCAACTATAAATCGTCAAATTTAATAAATAAGAATTTGCATAAGTAGAGAAATTTCGGAAAAATTTACTACAGAAATATGCTCTACAAGAGATCACTAAAAAGAATATTATTAATAATAAAGATAAAAAAGTTAACTTCCGAAAATTAACCTAAACAATCACAATACCATAAAAATATTTGTGCAAATATATAACTGAAGTTAATCAAATAAAAATTTGTAGAAGTAGAGAAACTTCTAGAAAATTCTCTTCCTAAAAGTACGACTATATTTTCTTTCTGCCCGAATTTCTTTCTTTTACAGATAGATATTCCTGAAATAAATCTTATGGCAATCCTGTAAATATCTAAACGTATATTGAAAATAATTTTAATTCCCTACTAGAATTATATGTATCCTATTACTACTCAAAATAAACGCACGTACTAATACTCAAAACCCATGTATTACTGCTCAAAATGCAAGCGCCACTATTCAAGATGCATGCCTAATATCGAAACGCACGCAACTGCTCAAAATGCACGCGCTATTATTTAAGATGCCTGCCTAATATCGAAACGCACGTAACTACTCAAAATACACGCACTACTACTCAAAGCGCACGTCTAATCTCGACTCACGTATTACTACTCAACATACACATATGTTTACGCTAAAAACTGCATGATTTATTGGCAGATTGCCATTAGTCTGTTGAATGTTGCAGCAACTTTTCGTGGATTTATAGGTGATGCATGGAAAGTGTAGTGATGAATTTTTACATTTTTAATATCTTTACTTATTTAAGAAGTAAATATGCCATAGTGTTTCATCCTACCACGTGACCTTTATCAGAACTCTTCTAACTTACCTAAACTGATACAGTCCAAAGGAAAGCCTCAATGGAGTAGTAAACCGACGTAAGAACACAAATAGAAACACGCAATGACGCCAAAAGATGTTAACTGCTGCTACGACTGCAATGCTCGCAGATTCGAAAATTAACACCATGGGCCACATGAGCTAGTCATGCCTCTCTACGCAATTCGATACGTCCGCTTGAATGGAAGTTGCGTGCAGAATCTGCGCATGTTCTGGAGGACTACTTGTGCTGAAGTTTTTTTTCTCGTTTTTCACCACTTCCTTTCTCGCATGCTTCTGTCTCTCTGTTTCATCTGCATTCATTGAATTCCACACGTAGACGTGTTTTTCTTACGTGTTAATTCCGAGAGCTTCTATAATTAAAACTGCTACGAAGAACTAACTTAGCTCATACATTATGCCTCATCCTCTTTTAATGTTTAAATTTAAAGATATTCACTTCTCACGTGAATTTATATTGCAATTACTGATTGAAATTTATTTAAAAATTGGAATCTGCTGCTTTTTTTTTTCCAAGAAACCGAAACATGGAGAATTCTGTTTGATTGAAGTTGGCGAGAAAAGCTTTCCAACTAATTACTTTCCAATCTTTAAAGTAATTGATTTCCATAACAAATCTTCCCATGGGTATTTTTCCCCCTGTTTTGCTCGGCCGTGAATGAAAACGGCGGTCTCGTGGGTATCTTCACGCATTTTTCACAGTCATGATTGGAAAAGATTTCGGTCTTTTATTACATCTGAAATTTCAGCACCTTTGGAATTTATCTCTACTGCTGATTTCAAACTGTTTTAATTTCTTATTTCCATAGTTTTTTTCTTTTCTGAGTCCTTACCACTATTTCCAAATTGCTCTGTTAAATCAGTCGATATTTTATAAATTCGATGTTTACTTTTCTAATAAACTTCTTAAATTGCCTCTACTCATCTCAACAATCAGAGTTATCAGTGATCTTGAACCAGTCAGAATGAGCCGAGTTAGATGCAAACTTCATCATTTCAGATGTGAGAGTAACAATAAGTTCTGAAGTCTCTCCCAAAATAAATTCCAAATTTGAAATTAATTTAATCTCTCCCAACGCTGAATCCTGAAAAGTGATCCAGTTTTCTCGCTTAGTTGCTGAAGCTTCCAATACCAAACAATGCCTGATTACTTCTACCTGAAATTGAAGGATATTTCTTTAAAATATTTTTTTCTACACTACTTGAAACAAAATCATTTTTCAGTATTTAAAATTCACTAAAAAATTCTATTCGATAAATAATTTTGAAATCATTTCATTTTAATGGGATACTTCCATGAAGATATGCTCACACAAATATAAGAATATGATATAATATTTTCAATTTGTTCCTCCTGTCGTGAGATAATCCCATACAATTATTCGTTTTTTCCTTGGTGCTTCGAAATCTAAATAGCAAGATTCTAATGTCTCGAAATTAATGGCATTCTAATTTCATGAAGTACATCAATTACATTTTAATTTCACGAAATAAAATTCTTCATTCGAGTATAACATTTAAGGAAAAACTTAGAGAATAGTTCGAATAAATTTTTTGTAATATATCTAATAAACGTGATTTTATTTTTCCAGACTTTTGTTTCATCCAAAAAACGTCATCAGAGCCTTTCATGGTTTTAATTATAATGCTATTTTAATCTTTCAAATTTTCAAAGATTGAAATAGCATTGAAATTGAAACCATGAAAGGTTTAAACTGTTCACGTTTAAACTGTTCATTACATCACCGTAATCAATCGGAAATCCTGAAATTAATATGGCTAAAGTTTCAATTTTTTATTATGGTTAATTAAAGTGATTTAACAGCAAAAATAAGGTAAACATTGTCAGTAGTTGTTGTTCTCTGTTTTGTGAAGGCATTATTTCTTCTAAGTAAATTTGATTTTGTTTTCAAAAATCTCATAATTTTTTTAAAATTCTTATTTTTTTCGTTTGCGTATTCTATAGCCATCGCAAAATTGGTTGTTTTAATATCACTGCTGCATTGTACACAACTCTGAATTATTCCGAATTAATTACAAATTATACTAAGTGTTAATTATAATTATAAATTATGGCAAGATGGTCGGAAAAAAGTACAAATAAAAATATCTAAAAAGTATAAACAAGAATGAAAGTCTATGTTTTTTAAAATCTTTCACAATATTTTTTTTTCTGTAATTAATTGAGCAGAGATGTTCCATTTTCTTGTTTCATTAGAAAATTTAGAACCAAATTGGTTGATTAAAATTGGTACCCGTTAATTTTATTTAAAATTTTCAGTTGGGAAATTAATCAAAATAATGGATGAACAAAACATTCTAACATTACCGAATAAAAAAAAAGCCCTCGGAAACAGAAAGATTCATAAGTGTGCATAAATTATCAGTTTATACTAACTATACTTTTTACTCTAGGTACATCTAATGCGCCTAGCGAGACTTTTGTTCCGGCAGCTGAAGGAGCGTACGGTTGTGGAGAAATTGGAATATTACGGACGTTTCAATCCACAACCAATTTCACTGCAGACATATTTAGATTTTGGTCGAGATGGCACTGTGGAAATGTCATTCAAATTTTTACAGAAAGAACTTCTCGTTCGTTTAGCCAGTATTACAAAGGTAAAATTATTGTTAATTTTTTATATTGCTGTTTTATAAATGCGGCTTTGGTTGCAAATAAGAGTTGTTCTAGGATTATGTATGTGTAATGAAATTTTAGTGCTGTAAAAATTTGCACAAAATATGATGTATAACAAATAATGAATGATAATTCTAGGTTTATGATATATGTGGAGTCTATTTTAGTGTATAAAAGTTGCTTCCAAACGATTCACTCTATGAGATCATTAATGTAACTAGAAATATGTAAGTTATAAGATTATTGATATACATAGAGATACTTAAGTTACATCTACGTTATCCAATTTTGTCAAAAATATCTTGAATATTGTCCAAAATGTTATTAAATATACATCTGGGGGTGAAGTTCTTATTGGAAAATTGGTTTTAGAAGATGTGGTATTTTTTTCCAGGTACTTAATTCACTACTTTGTGGTATCCCACAAATTCCTTCTGTTACTGAAGTGCGCAGTATGTATTGCCAAAGTTTCGAAGATTTATTGCCATTTGAAAATGTCGAACCAACCGATGATAATATTCATTCGTAAGTACATTCCTTTATTTCATCTTGTTACCTCAAAGTTATCCAAAAAAAGCTGAGTCTAAGTGTTTGATGCCCAACTGCTTTGTATTTATTTGATTTTTTTTTTAGATTGAAATTTGCAACTAGTCGAATTATTTTACTTTTAACATTTTTAGGTTTAACGAGAAGTTAGAAAAGGTATTGACCAGGCATGAAAATTTCATCGAAATAATGGCTGAAAGTTTTATTCAGCTACGAAAAAAATATGACATAAATATAGCATTGGATGATAAAATTCAGTATTTCTTAGATCGATTCTACTTTAATGGTATATCTGTACGAATCTTACAGCACCAACATTGTCAGTTATTTTTCCATTTTCTTATTACTTAAAAAATTTAGGCCAAATTTAATCCACGATGGTGAGCCGAATAATGTCGTAGCTACCAATTTCATAAAATTCTTTAGTGTATACTAAATAAGTAAATATAAGATAGGTATAAAGTAACAAAAGTAACAAAAATGAAATAAGTGGAAATGAAGGATTAAATAAAGGAATTGAGTACGAAATTGTTATTTTAGTTATTGTTCATTTCATTTGTATTTAACCATTTTTCCTCTGATCTAAATAATGAATTTTAATATCACACGCAATTTTGATATTTTATATAATTTTAATTTACGTAATTTTAATAATATTATGTAAATTTCTTTAGTCTAGCTATTTTTTTATTCTTCAGAAGAAAAAAGGATTGGGGTGGTTTCTTGTATTTTCCTTCATAAATAAGCATAGATTGGATTTATCAGAATTAATTCCTTCAACTATTAATTTGAAAATTAAACAAAAAAAAAATTTACTATGAATAAAGGATTGTAATTTTTCTTCTAGTTTCAGTGATAGTTTTCGGAACATTACTTCCAGAAAATCCTAGACATATAGGATGTATTGATCCGGCATGTGATGTTTCGACAATTATTACCGATGCTTATAATAGTGCCCGGTTTCTGTGTGATGGGTTAGTATTAAAATTAGGATAATATTTACACTTTTACTTTTTCGAGAAACTTTTCGGGAATCAAAAGAAAAGTGTTTTTCTTTTATCTTGGAATTATTCTCGCTGATAAGGATTATAATGTAATGCGCCACTTCCCTTTAATTTACTGTAACTCAAACAGTTTAAGGTGTTATTTCGATACGCCTAAATTGCAGTTCGATTCTTATAATTCGATTACACCCGGACTTCCGATAACCATCGCCATTATACCGTCTCATTTGTATCATATTCTGTTTGAGTTATTTAAGGTGTTGTTTGATTTTCTTTTCTTTTTTTTTCTAAATCATTTCTTGATTGATTACTAGTTGTGGTATATCGAATTCTTGTGACTTTTTTTTTAAAAGGAAAGCCGGATTTTTGAATTTTTATAGAACTCAATGCGTGCTACTATTGACCGTTACGGTGAATTCGAGAAACTTCCTCCAATTCAGGTATTGGCAGTATTGGGCAAAGATGATTTAACAATCAAGGTAAAAAATAATTTTAAGAAACAATTAGAAATTTATGAGAATTCAAGCATTTTCTATGTCGTTGCAGAAAGAAACCTGTAAAGAAGTGAGATTTGTAACGAAAAATAAATAAAAAAATAATTTTAAAAAATCGAAGTGAAAAAGTGGTCGTTGAAAATTATTAATTTTAGCTGAGCGATAGTGGTGGTGGCATTTCGCGTAGAAAAATAGATCAGTTATTTCGATACACTTATACTACCGCACCATTACCAGAAGCTGGTAGTCATAATGCAGCATTGGTAAGCAAAAAAATCTATGATACCTCGGTACTTATGGTTCATCGTAAGGTAGCTGTTATTTTAGGCGTTTTCTCAATAGTTTTAGGGATTTCGAATAATTTTTGTATCCAACATGAATTGTATTGCAGGCAGGATATGGTTATGGCCTTCCTTTATCTCGATTATATGCCCGTTACTTTCACGGTGATTTAATGATCGTTTCGATAGAAGGGTACGGAACCGATGCATTCCTATTTATTAAAGTATATATTTACATATATTTTTCTATAACTTGACATAATCTAGACTATATTTGAACATCTGTAAATAATTACGTATTAGTTTGTGTATGAGGAACACTTTCCTTTATTTTTCCGATTTTTTCTTAAATTTAATAAATTTCTGATTTGAAAAAAATGAAAAATTACAGGCAGTGCCATTCAAAACCAGCGAAACAATCTCAGTTTACGACACTTCATAATCTAGTAATTTAGCGATAAACCATCACGCTGAAAAGTGGTCAGAAAGTATACTTGAAAAGTGTAAAAATGATAAGAAATAATTTTAATATATTATAGAATGATTGCTGAGAGCAGTGAAAAGTAATTCGATATTATTATAGGAAATATGTGATAAAATGTTAATATACGTAATCACACTTTTTTTTAAAATACAACTTTTGTACAGAAGTTTATTAGTTCAATAACATCATTGTTATTTTAGTAATCTTGCATATTTACCATGACAAGAATGAGAAGGCTTTATACAGGTTTAATCGAACTGAAGTATATTAAGTCATGAAAGGCAAAAAAAAATTTGTATCCGTAACACTTGATGCAGTTATAAGCATTTAAATTTTCACCAGTACTATAATTTAGATCAATACGGGTATGGAAGTGGTAATATCACCAAAAAAAAAAGAATCTCCCTTCTCTTTTTTCTCAAATTGAAAATGCTATTGTTTGAATAGAATAAAATTTTGTTCAATAGGACTAGTTGGTATTGGCAAAGTCCTATTTGTTAAAAAAGACCTGTGGGAAGAATTTTATGTACCAAAGGTTAATTTTCGCTCTGCAGGAAATAAGAAAAAATCAATGGAATTTCGAAAAGTTATAACTGACACTAATCAAAACTAATTTGATCTTGATCCTATCAGAAAGCAAGATAAATTGAATAATTCTTTTTACTTACCAGAAATTTGCATATGAAAGTTGAAATCTAATGCTTAATATATTTTATATGTAAAACACAAAAAGTAGGGACAAAAGATGGAAGAATGGAAGGTAATTTATGATTATCAGAACTAAAATAATGTGAGTGTAAATTATCTATGTTTTTAAGGGATGAAATCCATTCATTCCTGTAAAAAAAAAAAAAAAAAAAAGAAAGGATTGGCCAAAACAGACAATACTGTTTAAATTAGGACAAGAAAAATAGGATCACTGCACTCTCTACACTTTTTTTCCTTAAAAAGAGGAACTGACTGAAAAAGAAGTAAGGAGAGGCAAAAAAATCACAATATTTCTTTAATTTTATGAAGCGTTTATAACCATTTTGATTCGTAGAATATTAGGAATTTTATAGCAACGTTTACTTCCGATACGTGCGCAGATTATGTGGGAGTATTTTAAATAATTTAGATACAGATCAAAGGGAAAAATCTTTGAACATTATAAAAAAGTATATTTTAAAGTGACAAGAAATCCATTCAATCAAGTGAACAAATATAACATACAATTTAGCAACATTTCAAATCCAAATCAATTAATTACCGATAAGGTTTAAAAATGCTGAAACTAAAAAGAAGTCTAAACTGAGAAAAAGTAAAGAAAAGTGAAACAAAGCAATCTTTCCTTCGTTTTTGTATTCTTCAGTCGAAATCTAAGGTAAATCATACAGTTATAATAAAGGGAAATGAAAACTTTAAATAATGAAATTGGTGGCTCAAAATTTCGCATCAATATGAAGGGGGTATCGCAGATTTCAAATTGAATCGCTCCTACAGGTGTATGGATTCATTTCTTCAAATCTGGAAGAAAAAATTAAGAAACAATTCATAAATGAGGTATGAAAAAATCCTATGCTAAAAGAATAGACCTCTTGGAAAAATTAAAAAGATATTAACTAATGCCGATTATCATTACAATTTACTTACGTCATAAATATGTTCGATCTCACATCACAATAGAAACACTTATTGTTCTGATGTCATATTTGTTGATATTTTCGCAATTACAACTGGTTATAAATATTTTAATTATCATGTGAAATGATATTACTAAATTTAACTTTGGAATTATTTCCATTTGCATATTTCAAAATGCAGGAAACGGAAGAACAGGGAAATCTCAGATAAAAGCATTCGTATAATTACAACTAAAAACATAGATATTTTTCAACTTTCTTTAAATTAATCTCGTTCATATTTTTGTTAAACTCCTTTTTTCCAGTTAAGTCCCACAATGGGCATAAGAAGTCCTTTAACAAACTGAGTTATTCCTTGATTTTATTCAAATATTTCTATTCTTTTCTTTTGTTTCTAGTTCAATAAAACATTTTTTTTCTAATAAGTATTATTGTGGTCTAAGATTTCGAGAAAGCAAAAAAATAAAACATCATTTATAAAAAATAAAAAATAACATGAAATATGAGCAAATTGATAATCACTGATCATGTAATTTTTCTTTTCAATAATTATACAATTAATGTGAAAGATTTTGATGTTGGATTAGGATTTTGTAAATAATGAAAGCACTCAACTTAAATAGTAAATTGAAATATATCGTGCAATTGTTCAAATTAAATTTGATAACAACTGGACTGAAATTTGTCAGAAATTAAGCCAATTACAGCGAAATTTAAGGATTTACAGACATTCTGCGACTAATTTGTTACGCTTCTTTATCTGCACCTTTAAAGGGTAAGATCTGGAATATACAACTTGATAATAATTCTGAAAATTACCATTAAAAAAAAACTCTACCAAATGATTAAGAATTTTGGTTTTAATTTTAAATGCCTTTTATTTTTGTTCTTATAGTTAAAAAAAAAAAAAGAAAAGAAAAAA
Source organism: Setaria digitata (assembly GCA_003640385.1). Lineage (NCBI taxonomy): Eukaryota > Metazoa > Nematoda > Chromadorea > Rhabditida > Setariidae > Setaria > Setaria digitata. Next base: position 59,550 of record RCAB01000232.1, on the reverse strand, counting down.
ATTAGAATAGACATGAGAAAAAAAAGATTTTGAGCAAAGTTCTTTTTTTCTTTTAAATAAAAAAAAGTAAATTTTGTGACTTCATTCCATTTTAGTAGGTGGACTTGAACAATATTTGGATCGGAGTGCTACTAAAGCAAATGTTTGTCGACTTTGCTTCCATTTATTCGCAAGCACAGAAAGTAACGTTGATGTATTGCAGCATGCAACGAGAAAAAAACCATATGCAAGAATTGGCACCTGCAGTATACTGATTTTACTCACAATTAATTATGAATAAAAATAAATATAAATTTTTTTCCCCAAATAGAGATTCCCAGTAATAAACAGATGGAAAACCAAGCATTATTTTAAAACAGAAGCGCGATCGATTTTGTAATTTCTGTGCTAACTCTTGAATTTGCTTTAACTACCAAATTTATTTGGTCCATTGTTAAAATATTTAAACCATACAAAAAAAAAAAAATAATAATTTTCGACTTCAAAAAAAAAAAAAATAATAATTTTCGATTTCCACTTCGAGAATTACCTGCCACTGATTGGCACAAATTGGTGCTTTTGATAAATGATATAATTGGTAGGAAGTATAGAATTGGAATACATATGTCAGCATAAGAAACGGTATTAAGAAAGTTAATCCTTTAAACATCCAGCTGCTAAATCCTTCTGAAACAAGAAATAATAATAAAATAAGATAAAATTCCGTTATTAAATTTTTTTTTTTTGAAACTTTCCTTACCAACTGATATATCCATACTATATCGTTGTCCCAATGCATGCAAGCGTCGTAGACAACCTGTCTGATAACGACATTGTAAGAGCTGAAAACAAACAAACAAAAAGAAAAAAAAAAATGCAACAGATTTTCTAAAGCATAGATTCGTTTCTTTGATAAAATTCTTGATATATGACAAGTTCATGATCGCACTGTTACCGAGAATAGGTTGATAAGAATTTTTCTCAACTGAAAAATATCAACAGAATGCTTAGTTATAAGTTAATAATTGCAAAATTATGGAAGTTTCATTTAATAATTAACAAGAATTTAATTGGTTGAAATTATTAATAAACCTGAACAAGCGAAAGATAAAAGCAAAACATAATGAAATGTGTCCGGATACTTCGGTAACATTCTCCATCATTCCATGTTACGGTTATACCGGAAAGTACACAGGAAACATAATGATGCATTATCCACCAACCTTTGATTCTAAAATTATAATTAAAAAAACGGCAGAAAAGTTCTTATGGTCATGTAATCCTAAATGACAATAAATAAAAATTAAAAACAAGGAAGAAAAAAATGAATTTAAAAAAGAAGCAAAGGAACGATAAATATAAAGAAAATAATACCTTGACCCGTTTATTCGTAATATAGCTTCACGTATTGTTAGAGTACAATAAAACCATACCAATATAAAATTTATTAATAAATCAAGAATTCTGAAAGTAGAAAATATATAAGCTTTATACATAACATTTTCAATTTTGATGGAGAAATTTACAGAAAAAAGTAGAAAGAGATAAATATCGAATAAATCACTGCTGAATTCTTTTTTTTTTTTTTTGAGAAAAACCCAATATTTCTATCAGTGAATCTTATTAGCTGTCTAATAGAAGAACAGCATTTAACATATGATTTGGATTAGAAAAAAAAAATTGAACTTTCAATAATAACTTTTTTATCTAGAAAAATAAAAAAGAAAGGGTAAACATACCTGGATGTAAATATAAATGCAAAAAAAAGAAGACAGAGTAGCGCACAATTAACTGTAACTTTGAATTTCTCATACTCTTGCTTATAACGATAACGATCATTTTTATTCATTAATGACACATTTAAATTGCTACCAAGGATAATTGACAGGTATAATCTAAAATTCAATTTCATCAATTTGATTTTCCATCAATAGTAATGGAAAAAAAGAGAACTGCTTATTTATTTTCATTTAATTGCCTTCCTGAATATCAAATATTTGAGACAATTCTTATAACGTAACAATGTACAAAAACATTATAAATGAAAACAATTTCATTAATTTTGTTACGAATTTTGTTAACTATTTTTGTTTTTTAATTATCCTATTGATTCTTTCAGACTTACCCATTATTTTGTACAGGTAATTCACCCTTCATATCTTGCAATCTCCTTTCCAATTCAGGTATTCCATCATCCATCCTTTTTAAATGATCATTATTTTCAGCTTGTTCTTTATCTTTTTTTATGCTGTAAAAAAAAAAAAAAAAAACACTCGAAAAGTTGCATAAGACTAATTATCAGTTTTATAGTGGGCTACAACAAAAAGGAAAAAAAATTTAAACTCAACCCTTTCAAGGATTCCTTTATTTTGGATAACTGATATAGGCCATGTTTTACTGTTTTTTGACACTCTTCCTGTAGTTTAGATACTTCTTGCAATTTGCCCAAATATATGCGATGATGATCCTGGAGGGAAAACGGATAGAAAAAAATTGCCTTATTTTTAAGATTTTAATTAAACATCAGCGGGAATATTATTGAGTTTTAAATCTGATAATAAATTTGCTTAACTAACTTCCTAATTAATTAAAAAGTTTATCTGACATTATGTAAATACACATGAATACCTCAAAAGTCTCATTTTTTAGGCTACATTTTGAATTAGGCTTCTAGTTCCTAAACTAATCTCGTAGTTCCTCGCTATATGTCAATTTAAAATAGCTTTCGGAAAATTAATCTAATTATCTAAGTTATGTAAAAAAAGAGAACAAAAACAAAAAATTTGCAAACCTCCATTTCTTCAAATTCCTCTTGCAATGAACGCCATTGGTCGAATAATCGCCCAAGAGGACTTTTATCATCTACCATTGCTAGAAATTCGGAAATTCAGGATTAAACTCTTTGAATTTTACGGAAAGGAAATCATAATTAAGCGACAAACTTATCAACTGAATCAATTCAACAAAAATTAAATTCAATTTTTACTTGCAGAATTTGTTGGAAATGTTTCATCCACTCCATATTATCAGGTCATCTTGGTTATGTTCAAGAGAAATTGGGCAAAGTAGCAATGACAAAATTTATGGAACTACAAGTAAAATGCTAAATCCAAATTTAAATGTTCCAATTAACAGTTTATAATTAGAAAAAAAAAATGAAGCCTAAATAGAACAAAAAGAATGACTGTAATTGTAATATGCTTATGAAATTGCAAGTATTTTATCGTTACAGCTATTCCTTTTGTTCATTTTTTTTATTTTTTAAATATCACAACAGTAATAATGCTTTTATCAGTCTTCTAATTATTTTAAGTAAATATGTTATGACTAGACAAATCTGTTAGATATAAATTGAAAAAATTAATCAGACATTAAAATGGAAGTGCGAACGTAAAGTTTGAGGTTTATATACCACAACAATTAGCGAAGAGGGAGCAAAAATCAAAAGCTAAACATTGTTAGGGCAGAATGTCAGTTTGTTTACTTATTTTCATTCAAAGTTCATTATTTAGGCTTTCGATCATTAAATTTAAATTTTATAAAAAAAAAAAATGAAAATTTGTGATGATTTAAAAAGAATAGCATTTACCAACAATATAAAAAATAAGCATTTCTGTATTAGAATTTCTCGTTAAACTGGGACATTATTATTGGCAAAAAACAACGTGAGTTTTTATAAAATTAATTAATTAATGCTATAATTACTTTCAGCAATTGGTCTATTTTCAACTTTCCCATTTTTAACTTAAATATTCAAACAATATATAACATATATTTTCTATGTAAGAGATAATGTTAGAGTTACTTTACGGAAAAGATATGAAATTGGTTAAGTGGATGTGTCAGAATTGTAATAGTATACTAAATACAGCCACATCTAAATTCAGGAAAAAATCAAAACCGGACAGGGAGTAGGACCTATAATTTTATTCCTATGATAGTTCCACTAAAATGCAAAAATGATCATCAGAATTGAATAAAGAAAAATGATATGTCGGGAAAATTAGAAACTGTAATATATAAAGAAAAATGGACCAATTGAAAAGATATAAGATAAAATCATCCTGATAGTATCACGAAAGAACAATACTATCATTAATTCGGATGGCAGTATCATAAATGACATAATAACCGAAATGATATAGCATCACGCGCATTTGCTGCAATGATAAATGACGTAAATAATATCAGCCGAAGGCAATTTAATGTTGCAGTGCAAAGTGGTTATACTTTCCATTGTAACTGCCTTAGATATTCTTTTTCTTGTTTGTTGTTTCATAAATGACCCAACTACTAATAAATCAATCCAAACGAAACTGATTTAAATAATCGAAATCAATAAATCGTGTATAATAGTAAAATAAATTCTGCGATATTTTAATAGTTTTTTTTTTTTAAATGTTTCATTTCACAGAAACAACTATAATCAATTATACTGCACGTTTGAAAAGAAAAAAAAATATAGTGACAGTCATTGGAAAAATTAATAAATTCATTGAATCTGCTGCTGTGTTCATATGAGATATTAAATCAGTGATAAGAAAGGAAATAAAATTAGGACTGATTGTGAAGATGAACTGGATTATCCAATTTCACTTAAGTGGATCGAAAATTAGGTAGTTTTGAAACAATTTACCTAGATGGCTTGAATATGACGAACAAATAGCATCCAAAAAATAATAATGGAGTAGTAGTAATTCCTTTATGCATTAATTATTCAAAAAAAAAAAAAAAACCTTCGTCATTTTTCTACTGCCTGATAAAACAAAAAACGAAAACTAAAAATCACTGATAAGAAGGGAAATGCAAAAATCATCACGAACAAACTCATTACAGACTTCATTTCGAATCTCTAAGACATATTTATTTTACGGAATCAAAATTTAAAAGTGGTGAAAATAAAGTGCAAAAACTTCATTCCTAATCGATACATATACTAATGGTTAAAATGACATGAAATGACACACACTCAACACCTTCCATACATTATCATTACTTATCAACAGTATTACCTCATTACTTATTCACTAGTACAACTGTTGCTTATTTTTTATATACTTTTACTATGTATCGTTCATTACTATCATTATCATTCACCGCACAACTATTAGCTGCTCTTACTGATTATTATTAATAACTATTAACCATTACTAGTTGCTGCTAAATACTATGAGTATTATTTCTCACTAAACTATAAGCGCCCACTTACAACAACATTACTCAATAATATTATCCCTGACTATTAATTTTAACCACTAATTATTATTATCAATATTATCTCGATTTCATTAAATTGCTACTACTATTAAATTGTAAAAAACGAAAAAGCAAGTTCTAACAAATAGCAAAACGCTGATATAGATATACGTAGATAACATGCAATAAAATTTTAAAAATGTTCTCTCTTACAATGACCAAAAAAGAAAGTAATTGACGAGAAGGCAACCGAATCAAAATCGAAAAAAAAACTCTTTCCCTGCTAAAGGAATGAAGAAGGAAGGGTTTGCAAAAATTTTTGAAAATGAAAAATGGAAAGTGAAATCAGACTTTTTCCTATTTGGTATCTCAAACTAATCTGAATGAATCGATAACTAAAGAAAACTTTTATAAAGAATTTTTTTCTTAAACCACTTTTTCTATTTGCTTTTCAAATCTGATCCAGAATGCACTGCCAGAAATGCTATGGCTAAAATTAGAACTTTCTAGAAAATCCCTAGAAACAAAATCCAAACAGAATGTCAGTAATCCGGAGGAAGGCTATTTTTATTACAAGAATTCTTGGAAATCTCGGTTATTCTCCAAGGAAAAGACGCTTGCAACGATTTTAGCACGGAATATAAAATCAAAAAAATCCATCAAATAATCGAAAAAATTTTTTTATAAAAATTTTCATCGGAAAACCATATGAATAATCAAATTCCAATAATTATGAAAAATGTAAATATTATGCCAAAATACCGTTATCAAAAAATGATATAATAACAAGAACATAATAATAATACTAACAAAAGAATAATTGCTGAATAGCAATAATTAAGATGAAAGGAAATAGGCAGACAAAAGGGGAAAAGAGAAAACAGATCATACATCCATCGTAATAATCCTATAATATGGAAAGCATTTGTAGGAAAAACAAAGAAAAAATCAAAAACAAGAAATAATGGCAAGCTTGAATGAATACACTGTTTCGACATTGTAGTAAAACATCGGAATAGAAAGAACTTCAATATCAAACTATTATATTGACAATTCTTTGAGAATTCTCGGAATAATGATTGCCGTATTTTACACTGATTGAGAATTCTCGGAATAATGATTACCGTACTTTGCACTCTTAAAATTGACAGCAAATTCCCAGAAGATATATGACAGATTTAATTTCTGAAGGAAATAATATTACATTAAAAGCTATGGTTAATAGTTTTGGTATATATTTATTATTTAACAGCATCCTATATTAAGCTGCTCTTGTAACACATACAGAACACATTAATAAAAATATTTTCAGACAGTTATAATTATGTAAATTGGAAAAAATTAAATTATTATGATATCTCTAGTTTATATATTTCATTCGCTGAATTAATCCAATGAGCTAAAAAAAAAAATGAAATTCAGGAAGAAAAGAAATTTGGAAGGAATGAAACAGATTAAACAGTAACTGAGGTTCAAATGAATGTAATACAGTTTCTTTTTAAGACAAAGATGAAACTGGCCATAAAGTACAACAAACAAGAATGGCAAGATGAAGAAATTTCAATGATTTAAATTTTCAGCAAAAAAAAAAAAACATAACATTTTGCTTCTTTCTCAAAAAGAATAAATAAGAAAATAACGCACAATGAATTAAATAAAATGTGACACATTTTAGTAAAACATATGAGAAAAAAGAAAATCAAGACCAAACATTGAAGTAGCAAGGAAAGAATATGTATTCGCTTCGTCAAAATACATTACATCATCAGTCGATTTATTTCATTTCATTTTCTCTTTTTTCTTTTGAGAAGTTATTACAGATCAAAAAAGTGCATATTTAAAGTGAAACACAATTATTGTAAGAAGAAAATCTCTTGTGCTAGGAATAAAAAAGTTAAAATTTTAGCAAAAAAAAAGGTAATTTACAACATATGAAAACATGAGATTTAAAGTGAAGAAATAGTTATTTAAACAATGGAATTAAAAAGTGTTTACGAGAAGGTACCATATAGAGTGTGTATACCACCTATGTTCTTTGTTGCTATTCATTCCCAAAGTTTTTAAGTAAAACAAAAGTTTTTCTCATATGTGATCTTAAGATGCTTAGGAAATCGGAGGAAGATAATCGAATTTGATAAAAAATTCGGAATGTGACATAAATGATATAAAAATACTAATTAATTATAAAACATATAATGGAATATAGTATCTCTCACAAACATACACCATATCATAGAAATGCAACTTTTCCAAAATAAATCAAAATATCCTGTGAAATTAAAGCAACAATTTATACTTTATAAATAATTCATGTAATACTCTTTGCTAAAGAAAGGTAAAAAATCTTCCCTTTTTAGTATTATTTAAAAAAAATTATGTATGCAAAGATATATTTACAAACTGATATTCTAAAAATCAATTTCCAGAAAATCGATTAGTTAGTTTTGCTGAAAGAGACATGAAAGCATGATAACGAGATATACTTTGATGGTTAATAAGAAACAATTACATTTGCTTAAATTACTAACTACAGCTAAATTTTCTTAGATAGCGGTTTCACGCTCAAATGCAGGTAAAAAACCCATTTTTCCAGTACGATTTCCCGATGCTGATTCAGTTTGCACTTTCTGTTTTTCGATCATTTCACCAGAGCGTGTAAAGCCCTCATAACCATTGGTGGGCTGCAAAAAAAAGGAGAAAAATAAATAAATTTAATGAAGCTGCATTAAATTATGCTAACTCTTTCTTTGCTTCGATATATAATTGGGAACATCATTTTTTTTGTTATAAAATTTTTTGCAGGTGCCTCAGGGTTACTTGATCATATATATTATAGATATGGACATATATAAGCACACATCTCTATAGCCACACATATGCACATACATATACTAATACAAATTTACTTAATGGATATCTTAGACTATCTCGCTGCCTGTCATTTTATGCTAACTCTTTCTCTGCTTCGATATATAATTGGGAACAACATCATTCTGAGAAACAATTGGAAAAAAATTCGTATCTTTTCTACATTACATTATCATATAACAATGTTCAAAAACATGACACATTTATAACAATATAATAAAACTCCTAGACTAAGCTAAAAATTACTATTTACAGCATCTTTATCTTTATCTTTGTAATAAGTCAAGTAATTTTAAATGACTTTGAAAGTCAAAAAAAAAGACTTACTATTTTCTGTGACGGTAGAACGAGTCGTCTAGCCTCAGGAATTTGCAACGGATAATATTCGGCACGATGTACAGCTAACGCTGGACCCCATTCATTTTCTGGACAAAATAAATCCAACCATCGTTGAACAAGTGTCCCTTTTGCCGAACAAAATTTCAGCATGGCCGTTAATGGAATAGCAATAAGTGGCGCAAGCGATATACCCCAACCAATACGTTCCGTATATACTGGATATTTGTATTTTTCATACTCTAAAGGTTTGTAAGCAAACCAAGCTAACGATAGTAATGCCTATAAAAATTAATTAATGTGCATTCGCCTGCAATTTTGCGAAAATATATATGTTTAAATATATATAAAATATATACATATTTGATGTTTCTTAGAAAATTTCTAAAATTTCGATGGTATCTTAATGGCTATCACTATGTACACAGTTTCAAAGCTTACAAGATATATAAATGGACAGACAAATTTCCATAAAATTTTCCACGCAATATATGGTGGCGGATAAAAACCAATCATCCATTTAACGTTATCCAAAAAATTATCAACTCCTGCAAAAACTTATGAACTTCATCAGTCAAACAGCAGACTGAAAGAAGACAAAAGTTATAAAGACGAGTTGAAGGTTCAAAAAAAAAAAAGGTGTATTCAGCTTTATAAATTTTTGCAGGAAATGATAAAATCAGATAGATCAAAGTAATGTGGATGCATGCTTTATGTTTACGTTTCAAGCATTTTTTGAAAAAAAAAAGAAGCGAATTTCTATGGTGCTTCATTTTTCTTATGATCAACGTCACAACGAAAGTCCAAACGCAAGCACAATTAAAAGTTAAAGAAGAAAAAAAACAGACGTACCATATGCCCAAGAAATAGCCATACATTCCAGGAATGCCAACAGGACTAGCGTCCAGGTCGTTGTAAAATAATCTAACAACAACAGCCAGTAAAAACCAGCCTAAAGCGACTGCACTCAGGTTTATTTTCACTTCACACCATATCGAAGAAACAAAAGTAAAAACAATGAAGATTATTCACTCTCAAATCTAAATCTTTTTGTAATAACCAAGAAATCCACAAAAAATATGAATCACAAAAAAAAAAACTTACGGCAGCACACAAAGGTATACCAAGCGCATAAAATATGACGCATGTAAAGGCTAGAACATGGCGATGGTTGCGACGCAAACGTTCGGGAAACTCATCACAAATTGCTGACACAATTGTTTCCATTGTTACATTCTAAACTGTTATGACAACTATAACCCTCGCCAAATTATAGATTATTCTTATAGATAATAAATGAAAATAGTTTCAAAAAGCCTACCATTGTTGTTAGAATTATTGCCATAATCATTGCAAAATAGAGTATGGAATAAATTGGTGCCACTGGCAACTTTGCAATTGCCTCTGGCAGATAAACAAATATAAGTTGCGCGCCACCTATAATTTTTTTAAAACTTGATTTTTTTTCAAAAAATCCAACTATCAAATGACTGAAATCTTTGAAAAACACCGATGTATCAAAAACGAAGGAAGTGAATTTCCATGAATGAAAAGAAATAACAAAAAATATTGAATTCTTCTTAATAATCAAAAGTACATTAATGAGAAAAAAGTAAAATTTCATGATTCAAAAGATTCTGAATCTAAAGAAGGGAACCTTTAAAACTAAATCGTTCAAGTGGAAGTTCTAATTCATAACACAGGAATCCAACAGCTGAAGATGCCAATGCTCCACAGAACAGTGATGTTACAATGTCAACAATGCATAAAATCCAAGCATCTCTGAGCAAATAATTTATTATGAAATGTATAACATATTAGTGGAATATCTTATATGAAAATTTTGAAATGGATAGATATTATGAAAATTCTATACTAATAAATACTAACTTCAAAACGTTATTATGAAATCTGCTGTAGCTTGCAAGTGTTACCAAACCACCGGTGCAGCATAACAAGGAGTAAAATACCTGTCCAGCTGCGGTGCCCCATACCTGATTAAGGAAGAACAAAGCTTGAACAAACATTAAAATACACTTTATTTTATTTTTTTAGTATTTTATGCTAAATTTTACAAACGTGTGTAAGTGGAAAATTTTTCTCCAGTTGTTAGAAAATTTTCCATGAAAAGAAAGAAACTACTTTGAATACTGAAAACAACAATAATTAACCGTTAAATCAGCTAAGAACGTCCATTTCGGTGTATAAAAATAAATGAGACCCGCAACAGAACCGGGTAAAGTTAGAAAGCGGACGAATAACACAAACAATACCACATATGACGCAATGACGACAACATAAACAGCCTGAAATACTTTATTCATTTCTTCCAGAATACTGCAGCTAAAGAATAGTTAAATACAATTAAATGCTACTTATACGAATTTAATGATCATAAGAAATTTTGACTAGCAAATATCTAAGCAACTAATTTATAACACACTGGAACATAAAATTAAAAATCGCCGTTCAAATTTCAATACAACATTCATTGATAAGTGACTCTGATTTTGGTGACAATTTTTTTACCCTTTAAACGAATAGCAAACTGGAAAAAAAATAAATAACATTAGTAAAGATCAGGTGTGATTAATCCCAGTTATGTTTAAAAATATATCGAAGGTTATGTGGGAAGTAAAGTTCAGATTATAAATCAGAACTTGGAACTACAATTTCAAATCTGCAAGTCGCTATTCGCATAGATAGAATCACAGACTCAAGGAAAACTGCACACGTCCTGATTCTATTGAACAAGTCACACAATATACACATCTCATTACCTTTCCGGACGATTTTACTCCTTTGAAAGCGCTTAAGAAGACAATAAACCAAGCTATTAATAAATATAATGCAAGATGCCAATTGATTGGACTAACTTTATCGAAACGATCTGACATTAGCAACACTTCGTTACTGTAATACCGCAATTAACACGACAAAGAACAAGCAGAAAAAAAGGAAAAGTTGCTCGTTCCTAAAACGCAAAAAAGGTCACCTTCACTCGATTGAAAACATGACCCAAATTTTTTGTCTGAAACCTTAATTACGTCATTAGAAAGAAAAAATGAAAAATTGTCCTAGAATCAACTCTGAAAAGTGCTAAATGAAAATTCACAATCCTACTATATTTTCAGGAAAAGAAATAGCAATGAATGATTTTATCATAGGCATAATTTAACTTTAATTGGAAAAGTCTTACTGTAAATATTCCGCGCTTGGTAAAACATGTTCATCGATATCAAATGAAGCAATTTCAAGAATCGTTGAATTACCAACTGAATATTCTTTGTCGATAATGCAGGAACCGTTACGAAGAAGCGTACCGTTCTGGAGAAAGCAACTAGCGACGCTGTCCCGATTCCAAACTGAGCATTCTGAAAATGAAAAATGGACGATAAAAGATGTCCGTAAAAAATACTCCAAAAAAATATACTTGAAAGAAGCATAATATCATAGGGCATTAAACTTAGGAATAAATCATACATAAAGAAGAAATAAAATATCATTAAGAGAATTAGCATTTGAATATTCAAAATTTAGAGACGTATGAAGATACTTAAGATTAATGTTAAAACCATTTACTTATAAAAACTATGAAGTGACTTACTTATTGAGTTCCAGTCATTACTGCATGTAGCCCACGGCAAAGCAAACTTGAACGAACTGATGAAATAAGATATTGCCCAGGCAGCAACGGTACTGTAATATATACATACAATACATGATACTATAAACATTGCGATACCAATACCTGAAAAAAAAAATTCCAGAAATTTATAAATGTCAATATTTAAAAAAATTTCTGACCACTCAATTAAATAGTGAATAGAAGAATTACAAATATCCAGATAAATCTATCGATTATGAAAGAGAGTTGGAAACAACTGAAATGCTAGTCTCCTTCTTAAGACAAGGAAATGAGATATAAACGAAAAATGGATTTAAAAATTCGTAAATACAACCAACCTTTAAATAGTGGGACAACTTTCCAAACAGAAAGGCACCCAACGCTCGGAAACTGACCTAATGTAAGTTCCATTAACACAACAGGTACACCCGCAATTAACATTAAGATAATATAACAGAAACAGAATGATCCACCACCACTTATTCGACAATAATATGGAAACCTGAAGAGGAATTGGTAACCTTAAATAAGAAATGAGTGAAATTTCGGATTTTCAGCAGCATATTTATATATGCTATACAAGGATTTATATATTATATTTATATAAGGAGAAAATATTAAGCAATAAAAAAGGAAAAGGAAAATACCTCCATAAATTTCCTAAGTTAAATATGAAACCAATAGCTGAGAGAAGATAATCCATCCTAGAGGACCAGTTGCCACGAATTTTATTCTCATCACCAATATCATCGATATCCTCAAAGGGATATTCGATATCACCTTCAGGGATATAAGTTGGTATATTCAAGTCTAACTAAAACAGAAATACATAAAATTCCCATTTTTCTCGATCTAAAAATTTCGGTACACAGAGAGAGATAACTAGAAAAGCTCATTTCTTAACGAAAAAAAAAAATATAAAAGTGTTAAAATTTCCTTTACTTTTCGACAAAATGGTGGATAGATAGAATTAGCATCTCGATAGCACTTTTTATAGGTCAATTCTCGTCCATCTGTAATCGTTCGATTTTGAGAAGTTCGCCGATTATATGAACGATTGTTGCTACCAGGCCATCTTATATCACTTTGGCTACTGATCGACATTCGTCACGAAACTAATTTATAATACCGTACCTAAAAAGTAAATTAGAAGTTCCCCTCACAATTTTTCCTCCAGCAATAATAATGAATAAAAATAACCGCTGCATAATGACGATATTTTAATTATTAATTATTATAAAAATTAAATTTCTATGAAGCCAAAAAAACGTTTGATCGTTTATTTTATAATGTATATTGTTTCACAAATTTTTAACACAAAACACTTTTGGTACATTCTTTCGATAATTGTTTAATTGTTAAAATGACAACATTCCTCTACTAAATAATAGTTTGAATGAATCAGTGATTTTACAATTATTTTCACAATATATTAACACATAACAAACTTTAGTCATTAAATGAATCGAAATTTCAGCTGAAAAATTAAATTTAAAGCTGAACTGAGAAACAACTGTTGTTAATAGATTAAATCTGAAATAGAAGGAGCAAAGCAAAGAGGAAGCGAGAAAGAGAGAGAGAGAGGGACAAACAGGAAGAAAAAAAGAAAAGAAGAACGAAATGTTATCGACTTCTCTGTTTAAAATAAATTTTAATCAACGTGTAAATTAATCATTCAATGGAAGAACATCAACAAAATGCTTTGACTAATCTCTTTACGACCTTACATAAAGTTAAGGGATGACATGACATGACACCATGCCGATAAAATGAAATTCCTTTTCAAAAATCATTCACTACCAAAAGATAAAATAGTCTGTAAACAATGAATAATTATAAATATAATCTCAATTGTAGCAATCAGTTCTTCCTCCTCAGGCTGGGTGAATTTTAATTGTTTCGTCCTATACATTTAAAAATAAAGTTTAATTAGAACGTGATCTAAGTCATGCAGACTAAATATTTAGTTATGGTATATTTGAAATTACTAAATTTATATAAGGAATAGTCATGTTAAAGCTGATTAAAAAATTAAAATCATGTTGTAATTACATAAAATTAAATCGACACTTAATTACTTAATTATGTTACATTATTTTGGAAAATACAGCAATAATAACAATAATTATGATTATTCCTTTATTTAGAAATAAAATATTCAGCATGCGATATTAAATACTTCTAAAAGAATAATTTAGCTGAATTATACTGCAATTATTTATTATACTTGACCAAAGCATAGCTGATATCATCATCTCCAACTATCCTTGTTTCAACCAAAGATACTACAAAAAGTTAAAACCATAAAATGAGGACTGAATCTTAAACGTCCGCATTTTGCCATAAACTGGTTAAGCATGGATTTAATTAAAATAAGTAAAATTGCGATATGCAATTTAGCTAAATGGGAGGAAAGAAAGAAAAGCAATAAGTCGCATTACAAATATAAATTTCCACGTAGACTTTAAAAATCTACTTATCCAAATTATACTATCCTGCCAACCAAAGCATACTATGGGATAAAGTTTAAACTTTGAAGACCTACAGATCAAATTCAATAGAGCTCAAAAGATGCAAAATAATTTTGAAATGCAAAGATATGTAAACATTGCTGTTATCTAAGGAGAGTCACATTTTCTAAATAATTAAAAACATTTCTTTTTACCTTTTCTGACCATTACTATCACTTTTCTTAATTTCCTGATCCCTTTCTCGACCAAATGTATCGTCCTGATCATTACCAATACATCTCTATCCTGACTACTATTACATATGAAAATAATTTTCTACCTAATAACAGAAAATTATTTGTGACTCAGATGGCTAATTTGTGAAAGTTGCAAGGATAAAATAGCATAAAAGGAATACACTTATGAGTAGCACAGGAATTATAACTGTTTTTAAATTCATTCCACTAAATACATGATGAGTGGTGTATATGTGTAAAGAGGCTTACATGAGTCTCTATAGGTCTGTTTGTATGGCTGTCTATCTGTACAGACCGACGTGTGCAGTGAGAACAGACCATTTGGTGGAATTGTCCACCAAACAGTAGCAGCTGTTCAACATGAAGGCCTTCACGAGTGCGTAAAACGAATGCAACAATATACCACCAATATTTCACTACACACACACATTTATGAAAGAAATTTGACAGAACCAATAACAGAGTGAGATAAGTAAGAAATTTTAATAAGCCATCTCTGAGTTTCATGAATGACAGTGAACGTCACCGGAATAGATTAAGTGATGGAGACACTAGTAAAAATTTCGTATTGATATGATCAGTTGGAAATACCATTTCGCTAAATGCTTAAAGTAAACAGTTGCTTACAATATGCTTTATAATGTTAAAAATATATAAAAACAAAAAAAAAAAGATAATGGACACTTGGTAAAAAAATCCTGAATACTGCTGCATTAAAATTAAAGCTTGAAATTACTTGCACAAATGCGGGATCATGATGGAAGTTAATTTCAATCTGAATCATTAATTCGCAATATGATGCATTGCTTTTTCCTTTTTCTGGTATCGCAAATCAATTTACAATTTGAAATCAGTTACAGAGATACTAAACAATATAAGCTAATGGAAACAAAATCCGTTACGGTGATCATTCAGTGACCCAATCTATGTGGAATATGATCAAAGTTTAACATCCATTTTTGCATTAAACTAGCAGTGAAAATAAAATCACACCAATTTCTAGAGCGGACAGTATCTTCCGAATGGGTAGCATTTCCAATGCACTCTTCCGGAAACCAGAAATAATACAAACGATCAGGAAAACAACTATACCACCTTGTTAACAGACTAGAAGCATCAGAATTTAACGGGCTGCACAATATTCCTCCGGAAGTTTTTTTTTTTTTCGTTAGATAATAAGTTGGTTCTTCGTTTTCTTTTCATAGATTTTACTTTTCCACTTCCTCATCCATCTGATTTAGTGCAGACTTGGTAATTTTCAACAGTATTCCTGAAGTGTCTATTGTTAGTCAATAATTATATACGAATTTTTCCCCTAGCCTATTACGTTTCTTGGTTCGGGTTCTTCGATTCCCTTTTGATTTTCGTTCCCAGTTTTTTCTTTTTTTTTCACCTAGTATTATATATTAATGAAACGACAAGTATCTTTTAGAGTATGATAATTCTCGAACAGAACAATCGAATTATTACCGAAGTGTTGGATCTTAAATTTTCTGCCGCCAAACAAGGGTAAGGATTCGTATTGCAGCTATGTTGGTCATTTACAAACTTTGTTTACTTGTTTGTTTCCAAACAAATAAGTATTTCCGCATCTTATTTACTTCATTTTTCCATTTAACCAATTTTTGTTTACACATGAATTCCAACATGTATATTTTGCTTTATCACTGACTCAGTTACTTGTTTGCTCTCATCTGACTTACCTTGTATCTCATACTTTCATTTTTCCTCTCCCTCCTTTCTATACTTTCTTTGTTAGACAACTTATTTATTTGCATATGTACCTGTTCTACTATCCAATTCTACTCTTTACTTCGATCAAATGCATTGTATAGGGATATGAGGAACTTTGTTTCATTTGTGGAACAAATTTTGCAACTATTACCGTAATAATCATAGGTGGGGAAAATTAGAAAAACTATTTTAAAGATTAAATTCAGTAGAAGTTAAGTCTCCAAAATTTCAACTTTGTGACTTGAATTTTTTCCTTTCCACCAAAAACTGCTATCGTTTTGCGCATGTTGTTGACAGTACTCGAACGCCTTTTGATCCAGGAAGGTAAAGGTGATATTACACACCCTTTTGATCCTGTCCTTTGATTTCCCACCAATTCACAAGATTTAATTGACCGGAAATTTGCTACAGATATATTTTTTATTGTACTTGATTTTATCATTTCACAAACAGTGAAAACATTTCTCTCACTATTGTCGCTTTTTTCTTTCAAGGAACAAATTGGAAAAAGTGGATGTGAGGTTTGCTGATTTCGATGGCGTCATTTATCATATATCAAACCCTGATGGTGATCGTGCCAAAATTATGGTGTGTCGTCCAGTTTGCAATTTAAAGTTTTACATTAAAGTTACATCTTTACTTTCTCATTAAATAGTGATTGCTAGAACAAAAGTGTACTGCTGGACATAATATGGAAAAAAGAAGAAAGAAAACAAAAACAGGAACCTAATTCTTTTCATTTCCGCGTAGATTAGCTGATTTTTTATTTGAACTGTTTTAATCCACCGTATTCGGTAAATGAAAATAGTGTTGCTTTGTCCATTTATTGCTTCCCTTTTTTTGTTTGATTCCTCTTTTGAGAAACATCGATTTAAAAATTCTTTCAGTTGTATATAAATATCATACTATAAAAACAACCTTTGCTGTTTTATCTTTTGATTGTCATATTATATAGCTGAATTCAATAGGGTGAATCAGATACACTTTCTATAGATTTTACAAGCAACCATAGGATAATGGCAACGTATTATTATCAATACATAAAAAAGATTTATTATTGGGTGGATCAGTGAGTACTTGTTAGTCTGTATTTGATACGTAGTTCACAGTAATCTATGGGCAATATGTCATTTTGCATATAGAAATTTAGTTACCGTCCTGACGGATATAATAGTATTTTTTTCGTTATGAAATATTCACTATACGTATATAATGGTACAAAATTCTTAATTCTTCAGATTAAAATTAATTTGCAAAAAAACTTTCAGCTTAGCATATCGCTGAAGTTCTACAAAGAATTGCAAGAGCATGGAGCTGACGAAGTAAATTTTTTTCTATAATTCGTTGATATTGACAAATTCCTACTAGAAGTATAAAAAATTAATGTAACAGATACAAAAAAAAAGAAAAAGAAAAAGATACATAAAGTATAGAAATTTAGGAGATATTGAAACGAAGAATGTTATCCTTTAAAATTTGTAATTGCGAATGAAATTTTTGTCCTTCGGACCGTTATCGATGTGCAATGTAATTATTGTGTTTCAGTTACTGCGCCGTGAATACGGCAAATATTTGTGTGCAACACCAGAATTAAGTCATAATGTTTCTCTTATCTACGATTTGAATGAACTTCCTGACGATTACTCAACAATTGTTAGCCAGGCTTCACATTTAAAGCGAAATTGCTTCGCGTCTGTTTTCGAAAAGTACTTCAATTTCCAGTCCCAAGGACAAACTGGTGCAAAAAGAGCCGTCATACATTATCGAGATGATGAGACTTTGTAATTATTCAAATATCTCTAAAGAGAAAACCAAGTCTTAATCGTATTTTTTTTTTTTTACCTTGAAATATAAAAAAAGAAATACAAACCTTACCTCTCAACATAATCTGAGATGCAGTCAGTGACAAATAATTTTGGTGGATTCTGAGTTTTGTAGTTGTGACCATAGGATATGAATTAGTCTGGTATCCTTATCTTCATCTGCTTATGCAACTTAAAATAATTATCAGTACCGCTTTTGATGTTTCTCGCGCGACTCATTTGAGCTTTTTCTTTTCTTTTTTTTTTTTTTTTCGATAAATTAGGGTCAAAATTGGAAGACGAGGGATTTCAGGTACGTAGAAACAAAAGCCGATCGTGTTACTGTTATATTTAGTACAATTTTCCGTGATCCGGATGATATGGTCATTGGAAAACTGTTTTTACAGGTTTGTTTTTGTGTTTTAATTGCATGAGAATTTCATTTTGAAGGCAGCATCTGTTGTATTGATAGGCTTACGCTTGTGCTAATTCGTTATAGTAGTTCGTGAGGTTTGAATCTTGTGGTTGTGGAGAATAAATGAATTGAATCTTGCTATGGCAGAGGGGGAAAAAAAAAAGAAGTGGAGTTTTCTGGTCGATAGTTTACGGAAGTGGTGGATTTCGGATTAATAAACTAGAAGATCTTTGAAGGAGTTCCGAGAAGGTCGGAAAGCATCACAAACGTCACCTGCGGTACTTTATACGGTGGGTGAGCCACCGCTTGAATTGCGCGACTGTCCGGATGCGCGTGTTGGCGATAATGTTGGCTACATCACTTTTGGTAATTTTGAGGAAGTGTTCCAATTTCCTCTTCTTTTTTTTCTGTCAATTTATGATGAATATCAAAATGTTTTGCGATAAATTAGGATGATCGTCATTTGTTGTTGGAAGAGTGATGGGAAGAAAAAGAGGAAGGGACACATTATGCCACTTCATTGTTATGTCAGTTGTTCAGAGTTTTGTTCAATTTTAAATCATTTGACATTATGTGTAATTTTTAGTATTATTCCCACGACATACAAATACACATGCACGTGATAATACGATCAATTTGATACATACATTCCGTGATTATCTTCACTATCACATTAAATGTTCGAAGGTTAGTGAGTGAACTAGAATGAACTGAAAGCGAAAAGCATATCTTCGGTGGACTAGGTGCGACTGCAGCATTGTTAAAAAATATAATTTGAAGATGTGGCAGTTGAACTTTTGATAATGTTTGTGAAAACCGCTATCGTACTTGGCAGTAAGTAATGACGTCTTTAAATTCTCTTTAAGAAATTGTAGTATGCAATTAAATCATGAAATTTTTTATTTGTATAAATGTTAAGATATCCAGCTTAGGAGTCCCAAGAAATGGAAGTCAGGTTAAAAGTATGTTTGTACCTAATAATTCTAGGCATACATGCATTCAAGAATGCGAGCCAGGACAAATGATTTTGTGAAAATTCTAAACAGAGCACGACCAGAAGGACGTGTAGAGAAAAAAACATTCTCGTACGTAATCTTATTTTTCGAAAATCAACATCCAGAGAGGAAAATGTTGAATAAACTTTGTCGAAAGAAGTTGCATCAATGTATCTCGTGTTAAGTATTAGAGAACCTGATTTAGACATTTATGACTCGGATGCTTTTGCCTTATTATTGGATGTGGGTCATTGAATTACTTTAAAGAATTTAATTTAATCTTTAATTAAGGACGGAAAGCTTTTTTCAGAGGACGAAGCTTTCAGCCAGTGTAAAAGGTGTAACGATATCTCAAAATTGCGTTTCGTTTGGAAAATATTTGCTATTTTGATATGATGTAAAATGTTCTATTATTGACGTTATACAGTATTGTGAAAGAAGCGAAAAGCACAATCTGAAAGTCTTTTGTTTATAAATAATGGCTTCATTTAGTCGCCGGATTAATTGTTATTGTTGTTTCTTTCGGGTCACATTATGAATGATCACTTTCATTTCAAATAAAAGAGTAAGGACGGATTTCGTGAAGCATAAAGGAAGCTGTTAAAGTGAATAATTTCCGATAAAATTTATTTAAAAAATTGATCTTGCTTCATCTTTGAACAGTGCACAATGACGAAAACAGTCCTGGGATACAAGATCCATCCCGTCGCAAACATGACTCTGAGCGGAAGGTTTCTGTGGAAGTTGACGGTTTTTATTCACGAATTCCTTATGTCAGTAGGGTGTCTTTTGATCACAATGTGAGGCTTTTTTGTCAAGCATTTTCGAGAAGGGAAGAAGGTATCATTTAGTTTAAAAAGTTACGATTGTCGTCCTCACAGTGTCTCGTTTTGTAACAGTCCTCAAAAAATATGATGATATGATAGGGTAGGTATGAATTCATTCATCGAAATTAAGCTATTATGATAGGAAGATAACCATGAAAATTGTGGCTGTATCTGTTTGCATAGATAGAAATGCTCTTAAAAATGTTCAAGAAGTGGAGTTCCTACCAGCCGAAATTTATGCCATAAATCCCTTTAACGTCGTGTTTTAGTCTTCACGAAAGCACATTAAAAGTTAATGTTTTGCACATTTCATCAGTGAAGCTATTTCCTGATAATACTATAAATTCACCAGGTGTATGTATGTACGTACGACGTATGAAATAGAAATAAAGCGATAGAGCATGGCAGGATGTGATGTACTGTTAAACTAGCAGCTGTGTAAATTTGTTAACTATTACTCGATTCAGGTTACGCTATACTGGTCTAGAATCATATGGAAGTGGAAGTGGGTTTTCAAATCCAAATTGCAAAGTTCTCAAAATCATATTCATCTGTTTTACCACAAAATAAAACAATACATATATTGTAAGGACAGTATACGACATGTTATAAATACACTCCTATAAATGTATATTACACGTCTATCTGTATGCTCATATATAGCCTAAATTACGAATGTTATGCAGTCTGCGTAATTCCACTCCACGTCTATCTATGTATTAACATATGACGTAAATCAGTTGTGAAAAATGGACGAGAATGCATTTCTACGTATGCATACACGTTTTATCTGTGTGCTCACACCAAGCACATCTTACAATACACATATTACGTGAGAAATGAACGTGAATGCATTCCTAGACGTGACACGTTCCGTCTCCGTATATTCGCATGTGACGCACACCACGAACGTGTGTGTTACATGAAGGCACACGCACGTCACATATCCGTGGATGGGTGCGGGATGCCGCTATGGTGGGATGCCGCTATGAGAGCCCGTTGCTAGGCAACCTTCAATCTGATTGGCTGTTGGCAGACAGACATCTGTTATTGTTAGCGCCTTAGCCGACACAATTGGCTGATGATTTAGTTTCTACGTCTGCCCTGCTCAAGTGTGCGTGTGTGCGTCTGTCTGTGTGTCGTCGGTCTGTCTGTCTGTCTGCTTATTCAGGTTTGGATAGTTAATTAGCATTTCAGTTCAGTTACTGTTACCTGTATTTGGAATTACCTGGGAATTTATATGCTAGAATTGTGTATGTATTAATTGTGAATAATTCTGTAAATGCACTTTATGTGTGCGGTGTTCAGTTAATTATTCCGTGTTCACTTCACGTCGTACGTGTCATCTCCAATTATTTACACTTCACCACTTCATACGTATGATATTTGCTTGATTATGCACATTTCAATCTGTACGTGTAGTATTCCACATTCAATTTATTTTATACGTAAAACACTCATCCGTAAATATGCTTTAGTTCATATATATTATATTTCTGAGTCAGTCAACTATACTGTTTACTTCTGCGTCATATTCAGCTGTTAATTGATTACGCCATGTATTGTTTGAGATTGAAATTTAGCCGAGAGCTTGATTCACTGACTGCCTCTGCCTATAGTTAGCTTTGTCACTGATATAAGTGGATACGGTTTAAGTGGTTCAACAATAACAGTCCTTCAGTAGTCCAGTCCATTTACTGACTGGACTACTGAAAGTTGTTTTTGAAATTTCGCGTGCGTTGTAGAGATTTAACTTAGATTATATCATATTATTAATCCTTTGCTTCAAATTGTGTTTGTACTACAACCTGAAGTTATTTTTTACATATTTCAGTCTGAAATAGTTTTGTACTTACTGCAACCAGAATAGTTTCATACGTGTTATAACAAGAAGTAGTTCCATACCTTTTATCATCTGAAGTAGTTTTTCATACGCACAAAAGTATGGCGACCTTGAATTGTCCCGTAGTAATGACAACTTGAAGTGATTTCATAAATGGTAAGGAAAAGTGGTAGGGAATGGTTTGGTGCACATAATGACCTAAAATACTTTCACTCTTATTAGGTACTGAAGTAGTTTTGTATTTTCCATTGCGACCGGAAATGGTTCCACGTATGGTTGCATGTTCAATTGGAGGTGAAAATTGAGCAAAACAGATTTGACAAATTGTTTCTTTTTCTTTTGTTTCAGTGCCCTGTTGACTGATTGTTGGCCGGTACCGATGTTACAAGTGCTTAATCTTATTTTTTGATATGTGTAATAAATTTTTAAAGGTTTAAAAAGGTAGGGATTATGGGAAGATGAAGTTTCCTGGATTCTGCCTATTTAATATCGCGTTATCTTTTATGCACTTAATCAGATTTAAATTTTAATGGCGACACTTCCTTGTATCCTTAGATTCCTAAAAGCACCTCAGAATATACCGATTATGTTTGAGAGGTCAAAGGTCGGGGATAGTTATATTTGTGTTCTGGCGGGAAGGGAAGGCGGGAAGGTCTGTTTTGGTTTTTGTTCCTGACTTTTCAGAATAAAGGGCCTATATAAGGGAGTAATACTAGATTAAAGGGATTGGAATTAGTGTCTGTAGTTTGCGAGGTTTGTTCGAATCTGCCTATTTTGCGTACGTTCAAATTCTCTTTAACTGTAGCTGCTGCAAATATGTGTCGATTTATAATTTTGGATTTACAGAACTCCGTGATTTATTTGCGGCAACATTGAAGGAACAGTTTTGGTAGTGGTAGAAAATAACGAAAAAAAAAATGACTGACAGGAAGGCAGTGATCAAGAATGCTGATATGTCGGAAGACATGCAACAAGATGCTATCGATTGTGCAACGCAAGCTTTAGAGAAGTTTGTTCATTTTCTCAAATTATGATATTTGTGTGTATGCTGAGACGGTACTGAATTCGAATAGGGAATGAAACAAGTCAGATTTGGACTAGATTAGTTAAGTTTGGTTTGGAGATTTGATGGTTTTGGGATCTTCATAACCGTTTGTGTTTAAATTGGTGAAGTTTCTTGCGATATAGATATTTTTTAAGTTATGAAAAAAGTTGTGTTCAATTTCATCGTTCGTTGTAGATAAGTGTCATATCTTTTGTGGTGAGGTCCAGTTTAGGAATGCTTTCCTGATGGTTATTCCTTCGCCATGTATATGGAACAGGTATTGGGGTGCTTTGAATGTGCACTGCAAAGTATATAATGTCATATAAGGCTTCACGGTATCCAGTAATTTTAATGGGACTCTGGTTATTCATATGTCCTGATGTGTCGTTTAAAACATTCGTTTCGCTGTGCTACACTACGTATTTGTTCTGTAGCTATTCTTTCTTTCCAATAATTGGCTCTTATTTTCTACGTTTTTTTCTTTTAGGTACAATATCGAGAAGGATATAGCAGCGTATATAAAGAAAGAATTCGACAAGAAGTACAATCCCACATGGCATTGCATTGTTGGGCGGAATTTCGGGTCATACGTTACACACGAAACAAAACACTTCATCTACTTTTATTTGGGCCAAGTAGCAATACTTTTGTTTAAGAGTGGCTAATTTTCGTCTTCGATCCTTTTTTTTTTCTCCCCGATTCTTCCAAATGTTACAGTTTTGCATTATTTGAACTAGTTTTCATCTGGTCTTCTGTACATTACTGATATTACTGAAAGTAGCTAGGGTGGGGTGGACAAAAAATACCGCCTTATTGGATGCTTTTTGTCAGAGAAATGTGGAAATTGTATTCATATTTCGAGTCTGCATCAGGATTTTCCTGGACAAAATTTTCTGCATTTCTTGTTGCATTGAGGTATAAAAAAAGGAGAACTCATTGCAGAAAGTCACAAACACATGTAGGATTAGTGCCTTAACTATTCTCTCTGGAAACACACGCGCACACACATACGCACACAAGAAGGAATCTCATTATATGAAATGTGATTTTTTTATATAATTTGTTTTTTCCTATTCGCATTAGTCAATAAAATGCCCCGCGAGTGTGCTCCGTTAAACAAGACTATCTAAAACAGAATTCCCATTTTCCATTTTCAAAGGATGACTAGTGAAACATTTCTGGATCATAGTTTTCCAGAAAACAAGATATGACAGATAATAGCGTGATTTGTAAGACCCGAGATAAATCTGATGTGGATTTGATTTAAGCTGCTGCTAAACTGCTTGAAACGAAATGTTCTTTAGTTGGATGATTCATTGTTGCTCGATATGGTTACACTGCTGCTGCGTTTGCTGTTGCTCCACCATCTCCAAATAGTGTCCTGTTCGTATTGCTTGCTCTATTATCGTGAAAACCAGAGCACATATCAGCTAGCATCTCAATTTCCCACATATGAGTTACCGTAGTAAACAGGCAATACCATGTTTGGTTCAGTATATGATGTTGGCATTGGTTAATGTATTGAAAGTCTTATTTGGGCATATTATTGATATTTATTTGATAGCGTGATTATCGTTCTATTGGTTTTTTTTAATCCCTTGATTGCTCAGAAAATATTCTCATATTTGTCGGCATTCTTATTGCGTAGTTGTTTTGAATTTCGAAGAACACTTCTATTACAGACAGTCAATAGTTTTGAGTTGTGTGAAGACAGAATATTAAGCAGCTTCACAATTTTTTCTTTTGAGAAATCAGGTGATGGCATTACTTGGTCTTACTTCCGTTCCCTAAGGGGGTGTCAGTATGAGGGTAGGAATGACCATATGGATTTTAGGTGATTTTCTTGCACTGCTGCTTATCAGTAATTTACATCAATTTAAGTCATAATTCTAAAAATGGATGGTATTTTGGAAGGAAATTTAGCTCTTGGCAGGACCAATTCACTTTTTCCATCAGATGTTTAGATTTTTTTCCTTGAAAATCAACACTTGAAGGGAGTGGTTCCTTTCCATACCATAAGTTCTTTCCAGGTGTTTCATAACTGATTATTGATTAATGCAATTGAAAGGTATTAAAATCACTTTGAACCTCCACAATCTTTCAGTAATATTTTGTAAATATCGGGACTGCATGGATAATATGGATCGTCCGTTAAATTTAAACAGAGAAATCACGAAAATTCCCGTTGCGTATTAGCATGTAACTTAGAATTGGATTGTAACCCTGAAATCGATCAGTACTGAGGTTGACCAATCGTTAACCAGTTAATGATTGATTTGTCGATTATCAAGTGACCAGCAATAATACAAATTGTTAATACTGACTGTGTAGCAGTCACTTAGCTACAACATGATCCATCATTAAAAGATCAGATAAATGGCCCTCAGATTTTTTATGCCATATTTGTGCATTACATATAACTAAAGTGAATACGTGTAATATCCAGTCAGGGACTGACAAATTTATCTAAATTTGCTTTTCTTTTTTCATGGCTGTTTAACTCTCAACTCTTTCTTTTTTTTCAAAAGAAGTGTTGCATTTGATGACAACAATACACTGGAATGTTGTATGGAGGGAAATTGTTATTGTGTACAAACTAATAGAAGAGAAACCATTATGTTTGTACGTGAACAAAAATCTATCTCACGGACAGCAAGAGAAATCGGACAACTGTGAGGAGATTTTATATTTTATGAATGGACTAGAAGTCATCATGTCTCCGCTACAAACTTCAATTCTGGAAGCGCTTCTTCCGAGAATCCATTAAATGTATGTACGCATCTAGGTGTGCACGTGCGTAAGTCCACACTTACGTGCATTTGAAAGTGCTGGAACATTTGTCCATATGTGCGCACGTGGGGATGTTGAAGAATCCATCCGTGCATACATCACGTCACGAAAAAGCACTTCCACACATAAGCATAGTTTGCAGCGGCTTCACCATCAGCAAACCTTATATAAAAGCAATATGGAGCTGATATAGTTGCGTTCATCTCAAATGGATTCCTTTTTATTTGGCAAATTGACAAACGTTCGTCATTGTAAATCGGTTTTGGGTCTTAAATTTCCGGTTCGTGGGATGGGATTTTCTCTTTTCCTTTTGGTCCGTTAGCTTTTTGGTTTTGATCCTTTGATGAA
Organism: Setaria digitata; assembly: GCA_003640385.1. Lineage (NCBI taxonomy): Eukaryota > Metazoa > Nematoda > Chromadorea > Rhabditida > Setariidae > Setaria > Setaria digitata. The sequence continues at coordinate 33,037 of RCAB01000232.1, read as the reverse complement.
ATACTTTAGGATTAGTAAGGAAATATTGTAACAATTATATCGAGTAGCTCTATCAGTGGTAGAAAATAGGATCAAAAAATATACGGTAGCTTCAGAGCATTCCATTACTTACTGTAATCTATTGATCTGTTCGTTAAGCGGTTGGTGGCTGTTCATACTGGTAGATTTTTGTTTTAAATTGAGAGGATTTCGTGAATTGGACCTTGGAACATTGATTAGTATAGATTCTAACTTAAATTACAAACGTGTAACAAATCGCTTTCATGACCTCCCACTCACATCTCGTAGCTGAGGATTGAATGAAGTAGTGTGTTTATGAAGTTTTAGGTTAGATAAAGTAGATTAAGAAAAGATCGAAGTGAAATATTTGGTAAGCTACGTGAAAATTACTGCACTAACTGATACATTGTTGAAAATGCGGTTTCAGTGGTGTGCTACTGGGACATCTCGTTGTTCTGAAAAGGTCACTTTGCTTAAAGAGCTTCTGGCCTAAGCATGGAACATTTGCGAATGTTATATGCTGCTCATTTGTATTATCACTTGGATCGGGTAATTGTAATTGCACGTGGAATGTATAACAAAGTTTTAGTGAATGGAACTGTGCATGTATACCATTGATTTCAGCATTTGATTTCACATTTGGGTTTGTCTATACATTGTATACGAGCAAAAAGAAGTTAAAATGACGAATAGCACGGTGGCAGCAGCTTTGCATCCATTGGTTCAGTGGGCGCAACGTGATAAACTACTTTATTTGACTATTGAAATTGATAATGTGACCGACCTCGAAATCACCGAGAAGTCTCTTCATGTCAAGTAAGTTTTCCTGTAAGCTAGTATTAGGTTATAGAATACTGATTAGAGATAATTAGTCGATGTAAAACATCTTAGCTTGGTTTTTTTTTATGAAAAATTATTGATACTTTATAAAGTATACCGGTTTCTCTATATAGAACTTCCAGGACGCAATCATTCTGTTTGTCCCGAAAATATTGCTTTCATTTAGTGATTGCTCACGTTTAGTTTAGCATTAAAATAATGCATTCATTAATCTTTTATTTTTCATTCATATTGTAGGGGCACATATGGTGGTAGTAAGGCAATTTACGAAGCAACTCTGGATTTTTATGCTGGAGTGAAGACGGATTATCGTAAAATCGACAACGACAGACATTTGGAATTGGTTATCAACAAGGAAACGTCACACTGGTGGCCGCGACTAGCTAAGAATAGTGCAAAGGTTTGATTGTTTTTGTGAACGATTTCCTGGATTCTCAGGGAACGTTATGATATTTTAGTTTAAAATTTTACTGACTGGAAAAAACTTTCGAAAGAAAAAAGTAATGAAGTGAGATTTAATGGGGTTTGAGAGAAGCCTTGGTGTTCATTGGTCTTATTGATATAAATGACATCTGCAAAGTTTCATGTTAATTCAAGTATGTATTAATTGCCTTAAAAAAGGGGCTTTGTTGAGTTGCTTTTTTCCATTTTGGTTTACAGCTCCCTTGGGTGAAAGTTGATTTTAACAAATGGAAGGATGAAGACGAGGATGACGATGATATGGTTGGTGGTGATCTCGATTTCCAGAATTATATGTCGAAGTTGGATGCAGGTGGTGCTGGTGCACCAAATCTCGATGACTTCGACGACGATGACGACAGAGATGATGACGATGACGGTACGACCCATTTTTTCAGCTCTTAAATATAATGAACTGCGTACTAGCTTCAATGGATATTGCTTCGGAGATTTCAGTTCTCTTGTGCCCAATAGTTTCTCCAGGAAAAGAATTGTAAGGAAGCGCGGGAAGAAGTTTGCAGCATAATTCTCTGGAAATAGTATTAGTTTATTTTGCAGATATGCCAGACCTGGAAGACGTTGATGACAAGGAAAGTCTAGATGAGGAAGCAAAGAAAGGAGCTGCAGCAGAGGAAGAGAAGAAAGATAAGGTTGAAGCTGGTGATAAGAAAGAAGGAGTTGTGGAACAGTCATAAATTTCCTTTCATCATCAATTTCCTTTTTACTTCTTCCATTTTCTCGCAGTGTTTTAAATAATCTATGAATAGCAAACTACATTTTTTTTTTTCTGATTCTGTGTTAATTTCCTTTAATAGACATCAAAAGTTCAATGATGAATTTGTTTGTATGCTTGTTCCCTTTCCTCCTTGGTCGAAATAATTAAGGCCAGTGTTGGCTCTTGTTGATGATGTTATCACTTATGTTCACGTTCAGATATTATTGGACACAATTATTTGGAGGGTACCTTTTCTGATAAATGAAATCTGGTTTTTAATCAAAAGTTTTGTTTATAGTGGCACTTATCACTGATTAGGAATGGAGGATTGAGATCTCAGAGTGGTTTGTTTTTCCTCATTTGTTCTGTCATTTCAGATGATGATTTAGCTGCTTAAGATGATTTCAGTTTCCTAAAATTGTCTTTAAGCACATACGCGAAATCCAAGAGTCTTTAATTCTGCTTTTAGGTAGGCGGTTTGCTCTGGCCACTACATTTCAGTTTATCGTTTTGAAGTGAATCGATTCTTTGTTTCTTTTTGAGACTTGTTAGACTTGGTATTTTTTTTCGTTCTTAATGTGGAGTATCAATTACTTACGTTATATCATTACCGCATTAATGGAGAAAGTAACGCGTTCCTTCCCTCATTTTTTTTAAAGATTTTGTTGAAATAAAATGTTATTTGTTGCGAGGCGTCAGCTATTTCGGTTGGAAGTCAATGCGTGATACAAACACAATACAACATATTTGTATTAAAAGATTTTCAGGTTTTGAGACTTCATGATTGTGTTGGCTAAGTTACTTTGATGAATTTTTTCTTTCATCTGTTGAGAAGAGTAAGATTTCTTAGAATCACCTGCCGGCATTTGGAATATACTAATTGTTTTTACCGTAGTCGTTATCTTCTCTTCACTGTCTTTCTTTTTCTCAAAAAATAAAGTTATCCGTGCAGTAGACTACATTGCTTCATCGTGTTTTCTTTTTAAGGCATTGAAATGAAAAGCTTAAATGAAAAAATGTAAGGATAAAGTTAGGTGTTCGGTATTCCTCAACTAAGAGGAATATGGAGGAGAATCTGCTACAGGGAAAGGAGGCGAGCAATTTTTTGAAATGAAGTAGTGAAGTGGAGGAAGCAAAGGGAAATTTGTTCAGTGGTGTAAGATGATATTTCGGATGTACTGGTGCCGAAAAAGTGAGTGTTACCGAAACGAAATGAATGAATGTTGCCGGCGACTATCAGAAACTATCAGAACTGGTTGAAGTGAGTTCACGGTGGTCGTGAAAAGAAAAAAGTACAAAAATGTCGTAGGCAAACGAAACTAATTCTAATTTTCCTATTTTTTTACCCATGGGTATGCAGAAGGGTATATATATGTGGATATATGTGGATGGATGAATCATATTGACCGTTATTGAGAGGTTAAGATGGCGTTTATTGAATATAGTTCATGGTTGAAAAAGAGAAAAAAAACTGAATGGATGTGTAAGAGCACTGATGGAAAAGTTTTTTTTTTTTAATATTTGAACGGTTCCAGTTTTTTATGGTATATTTTGTTGCAGATTTGTATTTCATTTGTAGCCAGATGTTTAAGTTTTTACATAATTGTTTGACTCTGAAATTAAACTTATCCAATTGCGACGCTTAGAAACGTAAAAGAATATATATTCTTTCCATCCGAACCTTTGTACCTGGTGTTATTTTATATTTTGAAAAGTGACGACGAAATTTGTCGTGAATTCAATTTTCTTCGTGAGGGATCACGGGTAAGGAAGTTACAGTAGAACTATAGAATATAAGCAATTAAGTTTTTTGATATAAATGAATGTTCTTCTTTGGTGTTGCTTTTTTTGCCTCTTCAAATAGCAATAATTGAACAATTTGGGTAATACGGTAATTAAGTTGAGAAATTCAAGTAACAGTTTTAGTAAAGAGCAGTCATGCAAATATTATTCGAAGTGCAAACTAAATAAATTAATGAATTATGGAAATGTTAGGTCATACAATGGCATGTTTTTGTTCCGATGTTATTAAAATACTAATGTATAAACCGAATGAGGGAGTTGTAAGACGGGATGATCACTGGTATTGAGTGGTGTAGAAGAAGAGGTTTTGAAGGTTTTTTTTTTTCTTTTTCTCACTTCTCGTTTACTATATTTACTGTAGAATTAAAAGCAATTTGGTATGAAATCTCTTTACATTGTCCACTGTAAATTAAAAAGAAATATAATTTTAGCAAATCAGTTAGCAATGATATGGTCCTTACAGTAGAGAACAATTATTTTAATTTGAAAGGAAGAAAAGGAAAAAGAGGTGTTAAGATAAAAAGGGATGATGAAAAGGATGACAGTATGGGATGTCCAATATCGCTGTTGTACTCTCATTGTGTTTTTTCAAAAAGTACTTTTAAGTATACCCATAAATTTCTATGTTATATTTAGCATTTACTTTTTCTTTTTTTTTTTTTTGGAGTTGCGTGTCTTTCTGATTGTTGCTTAATCGAAAATTTTACTTATCTTCAGAATGAAAAATAGGTGCTTGGTTTTTTTTTGATTTTCATAATTAGAAATTTTCATAAAAGATTGACCCATTGGATTTTCTTTTTTTTTCACAAGTAATTTCATTTCTTTTATGTTTGATGTATTTTCTCATTTTATTTGTTGGCATGGTTAGTTTCTTAATTTTGAGATGAAAATTGGTTTAATTACTGGCTTTTCTTTCCGTTAACTTTTCGCATAATTCAGCATTCCTTTAATAATGAGGCTGAAATTTGGAATACATCTACGGAAAGAATATAATGAGAGTATTATGTGTTTATATTCATTTATTCAATTATATATATATTTTATTATATATATGAAAGCTGGAACAATATAGATTTTTAAGTTTTTCGAAATTTTCCTAACCGCTTGAAAAAATTGTGAATGTAAAATATGCATTTTATGAAAGGTCAATTGGGAATGATATTCGGCATATTTTGTCTCAAATCCCGGGTATTTATGTCATCGTCTTTTTACTTGTATGCATTTATCTTCATCGTATATAGAAAATATTTCTGTTATATTTAGAAACACGAACGATAAGTTAACTTCATGAAATAACTTTAATAGGAACGATTATTTTGTAGGATGGTTTTGATCATGATTTTGCTAATTCCTTATTTTAGAATACTGGAATTTTTTTGGTTTGTGAAATTGTAATGTTAGACGTAAACGTGGTGAATACGAAGGGTTAGGTTGTGTAAGAGATAAAAAATGTAGGTGATAAAGGCATAAAAGGGAATCTGAAGATATATATATATATATATATATATATATAGTGATATGTTGATATATATATATATATTATAATGGAAGGGAAATTGGTGTTATGAAAAAAAGATTTTTATGTTAGTACAGGAACTATTTTCTTTCTTATCCTTTCAACCCTTAAAGCTGTGGACGGACATTTATTTATTTTTGTCAAAAATGATGCTTTTTACGTGGTGAGTTTTAAAACGGAACTCGTAACATTTTCTCCGTTTAGTAGAGGAGCGTTTCAAATAATTGCAGAATACTTTATTTGTTGATGAAAATTTTCAGAAATAATGATTGTTGCCATCGAATCGATTCGAATGGTAATGCATTAGTGAAAATGTTGATTATATGTACTTTGAGTTTCAATGTTGGTGTTGATGTATGAATTTTATTTTTGTATATATAAAAATGCTTTGAAGCATTTTAATGAGTAATTGTGTTTAACGATTTCATGGAAGGAGTTTTTCATCCTTTATATTCTTGAAGACCGTCGATATATTGTATCTTCTTTGCTATCATGATCCTGTACAATTATATTATTACATTACTATATTTAGAAGCTAACTATTTCCAAACGACAACATTTGTGAATGTCTGCTGAGATAAATCGTATGAACGGCGGTAACCCGGAAATTCATCGTCAACAACAGCCACTGAAGGAGGAAACGGAGAGTAATGTTGTGCCAACCATTACATCTACAATGGTTAAATCAATTATAGCTGAAGAAACAGATTTTTTCCCGGAAACTACCGGCACCACCAATCATCCGGTTGGCACGTCATGTCCCAGTTCGGGTTCCGGTTGTGGTGGCAAGAAATCGAAAAAACGACAGAATCAAAAGACCTATAGTTTGATGGATATTTTTGATATGCATAAGGGAATCGGAAGTTGGGCTGATGCTGCGGCTGATATTCATACACCTTCTTATTCACCTTCCACCGTACAGGTATACTCCATTAATTAGCTCATGCTATTAAGAGACGATTCTTATTTGTACTGTAATTAGCATTATAATTGTCTGGAATAATAATGATGCATGAATCTACACTATGGCTCAGGGAACTTTGTCTGTTGTCATTTTAGGAATCTTCGGAGGCAGAGAAAGCATCGAATGTAATGCAGCATGCAAGTGCATCACAACATGGTGATCTTCATCAGTATCTCAATACTGATGGGAATTTACGTCGACCTCCATTGAGCTTGGATCGAGCAACGCATTCAAGAAATGTAGATTTAGCGAATTTACCGCACAGACCACCGTTTGAAGTTAAAGTGTCCAATATCAATTATAAATCCTCCGATAACGATCTCTTCTGTTTCTTTGGAGGTGAAGGCAATGTAAGTATGCTAACAGTTCAACATCATTTCAGGCCAATTTTAAGACACAGAAGAAAACAAACCGACCAAATATTAATGTATGAGTTAAAGATCTGATTTGTAGTTCCTGGGGTTAAATTAGCCAGGTCATGGTTTTGTATTAGTATATTGGCTTATAATGTCCGGCTAGAACACAGAAGTAGATGGTTCGATTCTGTGGTCAGTACATAATGGTGTGACAGTTTTTCCATTGCTAAGTCAGCAAATTTCTTACATATGAGTAAATTTGCGTTACAGCTATGGTAAATGATAAGTTCGTCGGGTTTCTGCAATTGTCATCACTTGCTAGTCTTTGGCTATGTGGTGCTTTGTGAAACTAATGCTTGTAGAACTTATGGTGATCGAGAGTTGGCTATCTGGCATATGGTGCTTAATTGCCTTAGTTTGATCACGTACACGCAGACACCAACTTCTTTTCATTACTTTTTTTTCGATTTTTTATTACTACAGATACTTATCAAATGTTTTGATGTTTGTCTAAAAATTTGTTACATTTTACAGGTTGTAAATATTCGTTCCGAAGGTCAGGGTACCAGACGCGGTACTGCGGTTGTTTCTTTAGCATCCCAAGAATCACTTGTGAACGCTCTAAATTTGAATGGCACGGTAAATTTTTACTTCATTTTTTTTTATCCTAAATCTTATACGTGGATTTTTTCCTTTTTTTATGCAGAACTCTCAAAATATCAGGCGATTCTGCCAATTCCAGGAATTACAAGGCCGTTCGTTGAGGATATCACTTCAAGATCATCAAACTCGACCTCCACTCCTCGCTAGTAGTAGGATATCACTTCAAAATCATCAACCTCGACCATCTTTTGCCAGTAGTAATGTTGGACCGAATAATGGTTATGGACACTATAGGAATAGTGGTGGCTCTCAACATGAGGGAGGCTACAGTACGCTGCCTCATCCTCGCCGAGGACCTCCACCATTGCCATATCATAGTTATGGTTCAGAAGGTCGTACTACTAATCTCCAACACTGCTCCTCATATCGCGGTCGAGGTTTATTTTTTTCCATGATTAAATTAAAGCATTTCAAGAAGGTAAAGCAGCTTAGTTTTCTTGAAATTATTTTCCAAAGTTCCAAGTAGTTTCAGATGTTTTTTTTTTTTTTTCGACAAAACGTTTTTATTTTTTAGATAATCGAAGGTACGACTACGACAGTCGTTTATTCCGCCATCCAAAACCGGGGAGTAATCAGTTTTCTCCTCGTTTTGCGGTTCGTTTTTTCATTTTTTACATAGTTTTTCTCCATATACTCAAATTTTAAAATTCACGTCTTGAAATTTTAGAATCGTAGCTGTGATTCATATGGAGTGACTCCTAGGCCGTTACCACTTAATGAGAATCATTTTGTTCACCATGGTGTGGAGTTGGAGCACGATGCCGATAGGAGGTAGATTTGTTTTATTTACAGTATGCGACTTCTTCTGCAAGCTTATCGATATCTGCAATATAAAGGTGTAGTTTAGGCAGCTGACTAATGGAATGATGAGGACAAAAAACAAGTGTACTTATTAGATGTAGTCGTTTCAGAGGTCCTGCACGTTCTCGAACAGAGAGCATACGAAGTAACGCGACAGATGCTACTGAAAAACATGAAAGACGAAAATTGCAGTTGCAACCTCGCACTAAACCGCTGAGTAGTAATGAAGAAGATATGCCTGCTAGGCCAACCAGTATTTTTGGTCTTGCGAAGCCCGTTGATACTTATGAAAAAGAAAAACAAGTAAGTAATTTTTGAGCTTTAGGAATTAAGTTTGGGATATAATTTCGCATATATTATTTTTTACTTGATTGAATTCCATTTGAGGTAGAGGAGCGGTTAAGATTGGAAAACGAGGCTTTTAAAGCAGCCGAACAACGGTCGAGGAAGGTTAGTAGCATGCGAATTGTATATTTAATTACATACTTTTTGATCTGTTTTATTGTGAGAAGGAAAAATTCTTGCCTTTTTTTTTTTTTTTTTTCCTTTAAATTTTTTTTTCAGAGTAGTGAACGTGCTGTTTCCGTTCCAGCATCTCCCTTGTTAGTCCATGCACAGATTTGTGGCGCGTTAGAAACCCCTTCACATGATAATCATGAAAACTCTCCACCATCAATCGAGGAGATTGTCGCGAAATCAAGTTGTGAATCAGTAAGAAATGATGAAAAAATTAGGACAACTTCGGTTATCTCACAATCAGTTCCTAATGAAGAGCAGTTATTGGAAGAAACAAATCCACAAGCTCTTGCCATGACAGCAACATCACTTGCGAAGCCGTCTCCTCCACCTCCAGAGCTACCTCTATCAGCAACTCGTCGTCAATCTTTTTCAAGCGTAAGTTGCTTCACTTTTCCTTTTGAGTTTGCGCTACTTGAATTTTACATTCGTACTCTTGCTAATGTCGGAAATATCAAAGATGTTACATGAAAAAATACAACAATAGTACAAATTTATCACTTCAAGTTATAGGGGTATTGTTTGACGAGTCTTAATGAAATTTATCCCTCTTTTTTAGTATCCTGAAGTATCGAAAACGCTTCCACCTGCTGCACTGTTTCGAACACGGAACAGTTACAGTCGAACATTTACTCGCTCTCGTGATTCTATCCGTAGTCAGTACACAACTAACAAAATACAGACTGTTCCAGGTTAAGTTCTTGTAGTATATAACTGACTCTTGCTGTAATAAGTTGTGTAAAAGTGTCAGTTCACAGAAGTTCTCAAAAACATAGGTGCATAGTTTAGTTGTGCAGAGAGAACTAGGGGCCGGTTATCACAAAGGAGAATTGTGATTTTCATATGTAGCCTATCCCTGTTTTCGCTATATGATGTTGTTTTAGTGCGCCGAGGGAAAAGTGGATCACGGCGCGGTGGTCCAGTTGCTGCAGGTTTAGTATCGAGCAGGGAGAAGCATTTCGTAGCAACTAGAGATAAAATTGGAAGTAGTAATACAGGACCTAAAATACCTAACGGGCCAAAACAACTTGAAAACGGACCGGAATCAGAACAGCCAATATCGAAAGAGGAAGAGCATGAATTCACGGTGACATCAACCACACTGGCAACGATAGCCAAGCAGCCTTGGGAACAGCACTCCGATCAACAATATTCTAAAAGAGAGAAGAAAAAACAGGTCTCCTCCAGATTTGTATATATCAGCAAAAAATTCTGGAGTGAACGGGATTTGTTGAATCCATAGGTACACACACTCACACTTTCTATAGTTGCAAATTTTTTTCACTTTTTTAAACAGGGTTATTGCATCTTCCTTTTTTTTCTTTGAACCAGAAGCAGTTGAAATACTAAACATTTAATATTTGAGGAAACGAGTAATTTTAGATGATTTATTACGTAATATTATGGTTTTTTTTCAAAGTTGTTCTTTGTGGAAAGTAACGCGATCTAATAGTTTTATCAAGAAAATGGTTTTTGCAGGCAGTTGCAGCGAGGGAAATGCCAAAATATATTGAACCGAAGCCTTTTACATTTTCTTCCGAAAATAAGTATGCACCACTTCTGGATGCCGACGAATAAAATGTCAGGATGACGCTCTCAGTTTGAAAATATTAAATTCAGTTTACCTTCTAGTTCGAACGGCAGCTGGAAAAAAAAAAGGGGAAACTTGCTTAAAGGAATGTTAGAAAATCAAAGTTACGAAAGATTCTTGTTTTGTTGTGGAGAGATATCAAAACTTGGGAAATGTGCTGAGATCCAGAAGTAGAGAATGGAGTGAGTGGTTAGTAGTTATCTAAACTAAGTGGTATTTTTTCCTATTCGCGCGTGTCATATTAATTCTGTTTTGTGTGCGGAAATACCCTTCTCCACTGTTTATGCAGTCCAGAAAAACAGGTAATTCAAGTTAATGGATCATCGGTTTACAAAATTTTCGGTCAAAAGTTTTACGAAAGTGGAACAATGACCAAGTTTTCTGAAAATTTTTTCCACCTGTAATATCCGAGAATTAGCGTTGTATTTAATTATTGTGCAAATTCAAGAGAACGAACGTTATTGTATTTTTTTCTTTCTTTAGGTGTAACAATGATGACGATGCAAATATTTTAGCCTTATTCTGGCTAGATTTTAATCCTAAAGTTGGAATACCGTTCTCCTTCTTAACAGTTCGCTGTTTCCTGAAATATCAACAAAATTTCACTCCGTTTATCATCGTTGTTGTTTTTCTTATTTTAACGGCTGCAAAAATAGTGGTAGTGTTAGTTGTAGTAGTTCTGTATAAGTGGCTATATATATATATATATATATATATAGATAGATATATGTATATATATATGTCTTCTTGTTATCCGTTCTTTCCTTTTTTTCAGTTTACTTCTAAGTTTTTTTTTTTCATAAAAAATATTTGTAAATCCTTAAATGTTTGTATTTTAGCTCTCTTATTCAATGATTATTCATTTGAATAAATAAACTGTCATCACATCCCATTAGCTTTTTTTCCTCTCTGCTTATATCATTGGTCTCCATCCTTTTTCGTTGTATAAGGCCCACAGATCTGCATCTTTTGTATATGTATGTGAGTATATTCCTTTCTAGATGCAATTTTCATGATAGATCTCTTTCGGATATTAAAAAAATGAAGTGTTGTATTGAAATAACATTTTTGTGGTTTTTTTTGAAAATGAATAAGCGTTAGATTATCAACTGTATGCATGTTTAAAAAATCAATTGGTGCAATAGATGTGATAATTTGACTGAAAAAGTAGTGATTTGTTGTAATGAATCAAAGAATATTAATGAATGAGCGTGGGATTTATGCGGAATATAATAAAGCACACAGGTAAATATGACAGTTTAAGAGAAAGCTGCATCATGGAAGCAAACATTTGTTCATTTTCCTATTAATTGGTTTCATTCATTTTCTTATCATTTTCATTCTACTTGATTATGGTTTTGATCACTGAATTTGTATTTTCTCAACGAAAAAATCTTTTATTTGTGTGGAAGATTATATTTTCATTTTTATTATTAATATTATTGTCACGATTATTATTTTATTATTACTGATAAATTTACAGCTAATAATCATCGCTGGCGTGTTTTGATTAACAGTAAAACGCATAGGAACAGAAAACCGTTTTATTCGATTTTTCATTATTACTTTCCTGACAAAAAATGCAACAGGAGTTAGTACTGGAGAAGGTTTATGACAGTCCTTCATATTTTCTGGCTGGAAAAATTATTCGAATTAGTTCTCATCAAATCATCAATGTTTTTTATGCCTGTAAAAGTGAAGTTGAAATATCTTGAAGATTTTCGGGAGTGTTTTATTAAGATTATAGGGTTTTGGTTGGATGTAGTGGTTAAAGTTACTGTGATGAAATTCGAGATGAAGTGTTAGTTGATGGGTTTGTTTAAGTTTATGAAGGTCAGTAAGCTGTACCTCTCGAAAATAAACTTAAACTTAGGCTTTGAATTATCAAGACAATGTCAGGATAAATTACTGAGATAATCTTCATATCACTGTGACAAATAAGAATTTCTTGACATTTCCCATCTACTGTAATGCTCCCACGTAAGGCATATTTTTATTAGCGTGAGAAATCTGTCATCTTTTTTTTCCCTACCATTAAATAATTTCAGATTTCGTGCAGTATTTTTCGCGTAAGGGGAATGATTTTTGTTGTGACAGGAAATTCTTCACTGTTGTACTTACCATTAAGTAATTTCAGATCACGCTTAATACCATGGATTAGCTGCTCACGTCGAATGTAATTGCAAACGTTTGTATACATTGTTCTCCTATGTTCTTCAAGCTGTAACAAAGTAATTGTCCATTAGTGTAGTTATTATTATTAATATGAACAAGAAAGAGTATCATTTCCTGTATTTTTTTCAATTTAGCTTCTCTTTTCAATTACTGTAGTTTTGTTCATTCCGTCCAATTCATGGATAAATTCCGAGATTAGTTCTTTTTCCCTGATTATTTCCTTAAAAAAAAGTAATTTTTCTAATTTATAGCTAATGGAAAATTGTAATCCTCGTTAGCGAGCTTTTCACTCCAGTCTTGTTCAGCGTAAGTTTTTTGGATAAATACATTGTTACATTGTTTTACTAAACTTTTCAAATTCATTTTCCTTAATTATTTCGTACAAAAGTTAACCTTATCTCTGGTCGTCAAATGATCAATCCGACGAGGTACAACACCGTCTGACATTCGTACTGCGATAGCTTCAATGTATTTTATTCGTTTTTTAATTGGTATCCATTTCCAGGTGCAAAGTAATCGATCGATTTGTTTCTGACGTATGATGCGATGGAACTGGAAACAATTCCGAATTGGTTTCAATTCGAAAAATAAACAGTTTTTCGATTTAAATCGAAATTAAATATCCAACTAATTTAGTAATGTTTGTGCTTCAAATTTAAGTTTTCTAATTCAATTTGATTCTATTAGTAAGAAAAAAAAGAGTAAATTTAAAATAAAAATAAAAGATTTCTAACAAATCGTTGAATGATTGTAGCGGCATGATTTCTTATTTCATCACAACGTTTTTGAGTGATCATATCTTTTTGTGATAATGTTGATATATCATTTGGTTTCATGCGCTGTTGTCGTAGATAAGCGGCAACACTTGAGGCATTCATTCTTGCAATCTTTTCATATTTCATCATTTCATAGGCTTTCGTTTGTCGAACCTTCTCTAATTTATATAATATTTCTTCGCTTGATTTCAACAGTTCTTCGTGTTTCTTTTTAAATTTACTAAAATGTATGAAATTAAATAGTTTTTTTCTTCGAATCATTCGGAAAGCTTAGGAAAAAAGTGGATTAAATCAAGAAACAATTCAAAAGGAGTATTATTTGATTTGGGCAATGTTTTCCCATTAGTTTAATTTCTGATTTTTCTATTTTTAGTTATTGAAAAATTTTAATTTAAATGGGTAGTTCCTTAATATCCTTAAATTTAAAAGATTTATTTTAAAAGAACGAATTTTACAAACTTGTTCGAAATCGTTGAAATATTTTCGAATTTTGTGTCCGATTGAATCTTCTCATCAGCTGAGTTTTTCATTTCAATCAATTCCGATTCCTGATATTTAGAATACATATGGATAAATCCAAGTCTGAAATTTCAGTAAATTCTGCTCAAATTGACCTTTTGTATTCCTTTCTTTTTTTTTTGTCTTAAAGATTCTTAGTTTACTCATAAATAAAAATATCGCAGGAATATCAGCAAAGAAATTATTTTAATAGTAAGAAATTTATTTCGCCCTTGAGTTGGAGCTTTTTTGAAGCATTAAGTTTTGTCTATGAAATTTCAAAATAAGTAGAGATCGTGCAATTTTCCAAAGCTAAATTAGCAGTTGCTTGGCAACGAAATGTGCAACTACTGGAATTCTGTATTGATCCATTTTATTCTTCAGATATTATGGAGTGATCGAAATTTTCTTTTTTTTATTGGAACTATGGAGCAGGTTGGTCGGAATAATAGTTACTGCTTAAAAAAGTTAGTTATTTTTATATTGCAGTTTATTTTAGTGTAAGCAGTTGCTGCTTAATAAGCCAAAATTTTGCAATGCTGTTGGTGAACTGCGCAGAAAGAGGTTGATTGTTAAGGTTATTGTCGAGAAAAGTTTAAAAAAGAATTAATTTTTTTTTAATTCTGAATCTAAAAAATAGTTTGTTTTTAGGCAAGTTAAAAATATTAAATTTGATGCACATAATTCTAATGCTGCAGTTATCATTAAATATGAATTGGAAGTACCGTTAGATAATTTGGAAGGTTTAACGCTTGCTTCATCATCAAAGCACTATAAAAAAATGTTCGTTAATGTGGTTTTTATTAATTATTTATTGCGATTTTTGTTGTGTTTTTTTCTTTAATTTCACCCTTCAATTTTTTTGATTCATCTTATTGATGCTCCATTCTGAATGGCAGTGTAAAATACTGCGTATTTCTTCTTTATAGCATACAATTGAAAGAACTAAACGAACGAGTTGATGTATCGGCTCTTGCACGACATATCATTAAAGTGTGTCCAGTAATACCAGAATCTCGGATTTTGGAATTGGAACAAATATTGCATTACTTGCAAAAACGGCATAGTAGAAGTGGTAAAGGTTGATTTTTAAAATTTTTTCTGAAGTTTGATTTGTAACTGTTTATGATTGATAATATAATGCAGTTCAAGAAGGTTAACTAAACTGTTAACTATGATTTAGATGATGCAAGTTTGTTACCAACAGAAAATCTAGATGACACCGCGACATCACGAGCAAGTATGAATAATATAGAGGTAATTTTCCTCCGTGTCTGCTTAAAATACTTTTTCCTCATTCTTAGTAATATTATAACGGTAAAATTTGGGTAAGAAAAAAAAACTGAATTTGGAAATCCATTTATAGATCTAGGAAAGCATCAATTACTAAAAGGACATCAATTACTTAAAATTAGATGAAGTTTATTATGAAGGTAGTAGAGCCGGTCATTGCCTAGTTATAAGAAATGTAATGGCTTAAAAGCATGCTTATATTATGCCTTACCATTACTTTTTTTTTGCATAGCGAATTGTTGCAGCAAACTTTTTAAATCCGATTTCCTTTCAGTCATTTTCAGAAAAGACAGAAGCATTTTCTGCACAGTTACTTGATTCTGATTTCCAAAATGAACCCTGAAGTTCTTCTAGAAATGTTTACCTCCTCACTTTTCCTTCCACATATATTATATCCTTTCATATACATACATCCACTGATAATGAATCATTTTCCAAAAAAAAAGTATTTTCAGGAATATATTGAAATGCTTTATGACGAGGTTCCAGAAAAGACAGAAGCAACAGCTTTCTTTCTTCAGCTCAGCAAGATTCATAGGAACTTGCAAAAACTTATTGAGAATGGTATCGCTTTTGTAAATTCTTATATTGTTTTATTTACGTATTTCTTTCCTTACTTTTAAGTGTTCCACTTTTTAGTTTACACTATTTCAGAGGTATTGATGGGTGCACTTGTACGTGTACTGCGAGATGATTGGAAGAAAAGTTTTGAACTTGCTACTAATATCGTTACAATATTTTATAATTTATCTCTTTATACTAATTTTCATCCTTTTCTTGCTCATCATAAAGTTTGCTTTTATTAATTCCGTTTTGCTTATCAAAAAAAAAAAAAAAAAAATCACTGAATGATTTAATTTTCAGGGAGATTTTGTTTAATTTTATAAATGCTTTTAAATGAAATTAATTATCAAAAATTTTTAAATTAAGTTTTTTCAATTCTTTCAAAAATTCTCGTTTAAAGTTGCATTACTGATGATATAAAAAAAAAATTAATGCATTTACAAATGAGAATTTTGAAGATGCTTCGGAAGAGTTTTTCTTTATTTGGAAGGTCATTTCAAATGAACCTAGATCTTTGTAAATAAGCATACTTTTATTGTGCAGTGGTCTCCAGTTATAGATTGGTTCTTTAACAATGCAAATAGTTGATTATGGATTAAAACGTTGGGAAGCATGGAAAGCCGAGACATATCATAATAACGAGTGTACTACACGTCGTCTTAATCTCGCAATTTGCAAACAACAGCAACTGCTTGCTAGTAATTTTTAAGCTTTTTTTTTTCTTTTTGTGTATATGTTCAAAAAACAGTTGCAGAAATTATTGAGGAGGAGCAAATTGTTAACTTTGTTAAACATAAATTTCTTTTAAATTTTTTTTATAGTTTGTTTGAATTTATTGCTAAATCTGGCCGAAGATATTAAAGTTGAAATGAAAATGGTAAATCGACGAATGGTTTCATTGCTCTCAAAATGTATAGAGGATCGTAATGCTGTTTTGTCGTTGCTGTTATGTGCCATTAATTTTTTGCTAAAATTGAGCATTTATATTGAAAATAGAGAAGCTATGGTATGTATTTATATATTCATAAACCTAAATTATATATTTTTGGAATATTTATACTTTGCGATATCATAATAATCTAAATGTGTTGAATTATGCTGATATTATTGCATATTCTCGATCCTTTTCCCGATTTCTTTTTCAGTTTATTTTTCAACAAAAATTGCAGACAAACGGTCGTGTGATAGAAAGTATATCCTCTTTATTTCCAATAAAGAACGGAAATCTGCGACATAATGCAATTCGATTGTTATTCAATTTATCATTTATAACTTCACTTCGTGATCATATGGTTTCCACTGGGCTTGTTTCTCATATAGCACCGTTGATTGATGGTAATATGTTAATTTGTCAAATGATTCTTATTTTTGAGTGCCTTAAATTCTATTTTTTATAAAACTTTGATTTTGACAACATATGGATATGTTGCATTCAAAGGACAAATAATTATTTAGGTAAGAGATTAAATCAGTAAAAAACTTAAAATCTATTTCTTTTATTTTTCTCTTTCTGTCCCTCTCTCTCCCTATTATTTCATTGCTTTTTCCGGAGACGAAAGTGCTTTGAAATTGCTCTATCAATTGAGCATAAATGATGATGCTAAAGCAATGATTACGTATACCGATGCTTTGCAAAGTGTAAGTTGCATCAAGTAATTCATAGCATTAAAATATTTTAGCGAGACAATATTAATTAGGGTGGAAATTTTGGTGAAACAAATTGTCCTAATTCTGGAAATATCGAAATTACAATGAACTGTTTTTGGAGTTATGAGATCTTAAAATGTATTAAATAATTTTTGCTGGAGCACTTAATATTACTACACAGAAAAATGAATCGTGATCATTTTTGATGTGAATTTGCTCGTGTTTGGTATAATCTTCAAATTTTATATTTTTCAAACTTAAAAATGCCTTATCTTACCAGCCATTCTGTATTATAGCTGATGCGTATATTGCTAACAGATAATGAATCAGAAATAGTAAAAGCAATTTTGATCAATATAGCATTGGAGAAACGTAATGCACAATTACTTTGTGGTACCGATGGGGAGGGACTTAATTTATTGCTTGAAGCTGCTCTGAATCGAAGAGATCAATTATTATTGAAAATTGTACGCAATATTGCGATTCATAGTGGTCCTACACAAGCAATGTTCTCGGTAAATCTCATTTCTGTTGCTCTCGAAGTGTTTATTGAATGGTCTGCGAAAAGAATATTGTTAGCAGTGTGTTGAGGAAAAAGACTGTTTGTTTAATTTTTTTTCTTCAAATCTTGATGAGATATGCTGATTAATATGGAGAGATAGGCATGCACTAATTAATAACGTTACTTCTTTAATATTTCTTCATTGAGTATTTTTGCAAGTCGTAGGAATCATTTGTAGAAATGGGCTATTCGTTTGCTGGAAATTGCGGTTGATAAAAAGGATGAGAAAAAGCTTGATTTATTTGCTCTCGAATGTTTGCGTATTGCAAATCAATTGACTGACGTTGATTGGGCATCATTGGCCGAAAAACTTTCTCTAATTGCATGGATTGATGATAACGTAAGAGAAGAATTGACCGCTCAGTCACATGCGGACTATTTGTTGCAGGTTGGATGAATTTTTAGATTGAGATTGTTCAAAATTTAAAAACAAGAAAAAAAAAACGGAATAAGGGAAAAGACACGATAAAATAGATGTGGAAGGAGATAAAGGTTTTGTTTAAATTCATTAATTATTGTTGGTTATTAATTTAATCGTACTGCTCCTGTTTTAGGTAATTATTTTGTGTGGAACTATGGCTCGGCAGTTGAAAGCAGCACGCCTGATAGTGCCATTGACAGATAGGTTCGTGGAATTGTTGACAGGTATTAATTTTCTTACCTTCGTATGGCATTACTTCTTTGAAATAACTAGTGGTTAGTTAAGGAACAGCTACTATGTAGTGATTGGTTAATCTTATGTGTATTAAGTTTGTAAGCAAGTTAAAAAAGTAACTTATTGAACTTTGAAGAAAATCAAACTTTACATTTGTCAGTATATTATCGTTTTCCATTTGAAAACTACCGATCATTTGAATTTCTTTTTTTTTTTCTTTTCTCGATTTCAGCTAAACAGGAAGATGACGAAATGGTTATACAGGTGGTATATGTTTTTTATGCTATAATAACACATGAAGAATTGAGTGAAAGTGTTATGGGTGGAAGTACACAAGTTGGTGCTTATCTTATTGACTTAATGCATGACAAAAATATACCTATTCGTTCAGTATGCGATCGTGCACTTTCTATTATTGCTGTAAGTTTTTGCATTTTAAGTAATTTGGTATGTATATTTTGCAGTATGAAAGAATTGAATTGAATAAGGTAATGTAATACAATTTATTAAATAATGCTATATGAATGATGTTGCATAATTAATATCATTAAGTTTTTTAGTTGGATTATATATGGAATGTGAAAATTCTGTAATTAAAAATAAATTTGTCGGAAAATATGTACAATATTATTTAATTATCGCTTATTCCAGTCAAAATCCAATAGTTTTATGTGGTTAATTAAACCTAATCGCTATGCCAATTTTGCACAGATAATTTTTTTTTTAGGAACGTAGCGAAGAATGGGCTCGAAAAATGAATGTCGAACGATTCCGATGGCATAATTTACAATGGCTTGAAATGGTTGCTGATAGCAGTAATGCTGCATCCGCTGATTCGATAATTTCTGCTTCACCAGATATTTATGGTGAAGTGTACGGTGCTGAAGATATTCTCGGTGATGCATCACCAGATATTTCCGTTACACGTATAAATAATGATTTTTAAATGTTTCTAAAAAATCCCTCTAACTGTTTGAGAGCTTTTTTTTAGGCCTTTAAAAAGTGATTTAAGTTTTTTTCTCTTACCTTCTGTAGTTTCTGTAAAAATGCTTGTATTATCTGTTAGAATATGGTTATTGCTTATTTTCCAAGTGTCTTTCATCAAATAGTGAATCTCATTTTAGTAAGTCACTAGTCATACTTATGTTATGCTGCCTATATAAAGTTGAATATAGATTTGTTTTTCCACAGATTAAGGTATGACTGCTGAATAAATGTAATTCCAGTCTTCAGTTTTTGTTCTTTATGCATCTTTCTCCAACTTCTTCCATCAACTTTCTTCTGTTTCTCATGTACAGTGTTTATATAATTTGTTCATTGTGTAGAAGCATAATTCTTTCTTCATAAATTTCATCACAGTATTGTAGCTAGTTGTGAAATTACATCATCATGAACAAATGTGATTGAATGTTACAGTAAATGAAAAATGGATTATTCTTTCTATTATAAAGTGAAATACATGTAGTTTTTTTCCTTTCCTACTGACGATTTTTCCTCTTTTTTTTTTTTGCTTTCTCAGAACATTCGACATTTTCATAAACGAAAGAAAAGGCATGAGATGATAATGCTGATAATTCTTAGTGGTTATCAAACTGGGAAATTGTCTTTATTTGATCAAGGAAATAATATGCTCGGATAATATATTTTATAACTGCTTTGGTCAAATGAAACTGATTTATGCAGTGATGGTTGTTGAAGTCTGGAATGCAGAAATTGAAAAGTTTTAATGACTTTATTTAAAATTAATGACTTCCCAAATACATCCATTCGTTGATATCTAAAATTATTAAGTTGCCGCTTTTTCTTTACAACTCATTTAAAGAACGTAATATATTTAAGCTTCACTTAATGATGCAGCATTCGGTGTTTACAATCACTGTACTACAAATTTTTCCGAGAAAAGGAATGGTAGGAAGTTCCATGCACGTGAAGTAGAAATTTGCCGTATTTTTATAGGTACGTGTAATAAATGCTATGAAATTATTTCAGATATGGTAACAATTACGATAGCATGGTCTAATTCAAATGTACGGCAGGCATGCGTTGGAGCAATCATCTGCAGTTTATGTATCTTATTTCTAGTTGGGAGCGTTTCGATTACTCGTTCATTGGTACTAACAGCAGCTGCGTGGCTTTCAGTATTTTCCTTTTTCTCGTTAATATCAACAGTTATCTCTTTATCAGTGACACATAAACCATCGGTTAATTATACATATGGATTTGTTCGCGCACCTGTTCTTGCTGTTTTTGCTACAACTGTTAGTGCTTACTTATTTAATTTATAATAATTTTACAGTAGTAATACTTTTTTTTTTTCGCCATCAGATGATAAATTGCCAAAATATTTGCCTTGAAGTCTAATTGAAATTTCATTTGATTGATTTCTTTAATGCTATAATATATTTTTTCCCAAGAAATTTTTTTTAGGCGAAAAACTTTAAAAAAGTAATTTGAATAATGTAATATGACAAAGATAATGTAGCTAATATGCAACCTAAAATACATCTTTTTTTTCGGGATTTTTAAGCAGTTTGTTTTTTTTTTTAATTATCATTTTTAGGTTCTTGCAACATTAGCAGCAATATTTCTAATTAAAGAAAGTTTGGAACATATCTTAGAGAATGATCATCATCTTCATCCACATGGTTTATATATTTTTGGTGCTGTTGCTGCATCGGTTTCATTGGAAATTGCTGCTTATGGTGTAAAAAATCAACCAATACAACATGTCCTTACAGCATCAAGCAGTTCTTCATTACAGGTAGACTTTTCATCTCTTTTTTTTATATTTTTTATTTATTCCTTTGGACTTTTCTTTTTTTTTCAGTCATAACTTAACATCTAATTGGTAGCATATCATTACTTAGATGAGCAGAAAGACAGAAAACTTAGTAGCATAAAGTAAAAAAAAAAAGAAAAAGGATGCATTTATTACCTGAGATGATCGTTAGAGGGGTTTCTATTTTTAGAGAAACAGATATATGAAACAGATATATTTCAGGAGCATTTTGCTGATATTTCGCATGCAGTTTGCTATGTTTTACCTGGTCTTAGTGTACTTCTGCTGCCTAGACTAAATGCCCTGTCACTTTTAGCTTTCTTAACAACTGGAGCTTGTGTGATTACGCATTGGTATGGAATTCAATTTCATGATAAGATTATTTTGAAAGTTTGGAATGTAGTTTCTCCAAGAAGAAGAGAAAAGTAAATAAATCATAACAAAAATGATTTTAGAATTGATTTTTTTTCGCAACTTTTTGCATTGTTTCTATCGTTAATTTTATGTTTTTTTCTACTCAGTTGCAGTTAAAACTTGTAGCTAACATCTAGCTTATGAATCTCTACTGGTTGTTTATATTCAAGGTTTATATTGGACATGTGGTGGATTGATGCAGCTGCTACTTTATTTCTTTCAATTTGCATTTTTCTCACAATGTGGCCTTTATCAAAGTATACTGGTCGAATTTTATTACAAACTACTCCACCGCATATTCACAATCAGTTAGATAGGTGAGTAAATAAGTAAAATCATGGTTGATATTAATATTAAATAATTCTTCCAATTTCTGATTTAGATGCATATCAGAAGCATCGACGATAGATGGAGTTTTGGAGTTACGATTAGCTCATTTTTGGCAGTTGGACTTTACAACGATGGCCGGTACTGTGGATGTTCGTGTACGTCGTGATGCTGACGAACAGTTGGTACTAGCATTAGTTACCGAAAAGCTCTCTGCAGTAATTAGCGTGTTAACTGTGCAGGTAAAGAGATTTATTTTTTAGTATTTGGGACTAATTAGGATTTGACTGAAGTTTGTACGGAATGAATTTCCAAATTTTTTTTCAGCTTTTCAGCATAAATAATTTTACTCTCATTATGCTAATTAATGAGGAAAGAATTATAGAATGCGGAAATTGAAACGTAAAGTTTATGATTCAAAATTCTATTTTGTAATTATGTTAATTTAAAATTACAAAAAAATAAATAAATAAATAAAAAATAAAAGCTATAAAATGTGGAGCGGAAACTTTTAGATTGTCAAGGATGTAACAACAAATTGGCAAACAACATGCAAGACCAATTCAGTACCCTACGATCTATATCGACCTTCACAATTTCATCCTTCCGGTTCATCGAAACAATTCGAAGAATCACATTCTCATTCTCATTTACATGAACATGAACATGGAAATAATAGTCACGACCAAGGTTATGGCCATTCGGATGATGTTCATCTTGCACTTCATTAATTGTTCTAATGTTTCGTTTTTTTTTTTTTCTTGATTATATTTAGTGAATTTCAGTGAGAATTTTTTTTTTGAGAATTATCTTTAAATCAAATTAGAAGTTAGACTGAATAGAAAATTTCTGACATGCAAACGATTTATTACAAATCTAGCAATTTCACCCTGTTTCAAACGATATTTTTAAGCCGCTAAAGAAGAAGTCAGTAAATTATCCTCAAAGAATTAAATTATCCGTATTGATGGACAGCTGTAGAAATTATATCAGACAATTAGAATATGGTGCATCGAAAACGCGAGATTTGAATTAATTAAGCCAATAATTTTACACTTCCAGCATTGATTGTGTATTGGTTGTAAAAAAAAAAAAATCTTTTTCCTCGATATTCTTTTTCGTCTCTGTTTTTTATGGCATATTTTGTTTATATTGATAAGATGATTATAAAACTTATCAAATCTTATTTACCTACTATTAAAGGGTGATAAAAATTGTTTACTATTATACTGTTACTGTATTTTGGAGCTTGGTAATGTATTCCATAAATATTTTTTAAACAAGAAAGAAAGAAAAAATATTCTTATAAATGAAATGCTTGTATTTGATAGAGTGACATTGTCAATGTTGATAAATGCAATATAAATTTTTCTACATGGAAAAAAAGTTAAACAAACCTTAAATATTCAGCAAGTACGTTAATTCTCAAATGCTCTTAATTCATTAAGCTTTTTTCTTTTTTTTTTTTAGAAATTTTAGTTTTGGATATTAGGAAGTAATATTTCTTGGTCGTTGAACTTCTTATATTCTAATTGAGTTTTAAACTCCATCCTCATTCATGGGAAAAGCATTAATTTACATTTTAATCAGTTGAATAATTCCATTTTTTTTTTCAGTCTAAAAGTAGTTTCTCAGTTCAATGAACAAAATAGCGACGCGCTTTGTCCATACAATAAATCGAAAGGAATTTTTAACGAAAATTTTACGCGTTGATCATATTGGCGAATTAGCTGCTCTACGTATTTATGATGGACAAAAAGCCATTTTATCGAGTATGCTTATTTTTTCTTTCTTTTTTTTGAAACACTCTGCATTTTCCATGTATATTTTTTCAGAAAGAAGCAACTAGTTGAAAAATTTTATAATATGATCCGATTTTTCTTCTTTTTTTTTTGAATGGTGTCACAAAAATTTGACAGTTTGGATTGATAAGTTCAGTTATTTGTAACGAATATTTACAATGATTGAAAGAAACGTATACCTATCAAATATCCCTTTAATAAGACTAATTAGTTTCTTCTAATTCATTGTTTCATTTGTTTCACTTCTTTTGTGCTGAAAATAATAGAATAATTTTTTTCCTTAAATATCCGAATTAGTTCATAAATATCTCATATTATTAATAATAACAATAAAAATAAATTTCTCTTTTAAAGTTCATTTAATATTTTCAGGTCAGCATCCATCAAGACCCATAATTGAGGAAATGCAAGCACAAGAGAAGGAACATCTTGATATAATGGAACGATTATGCGCCAAACATAATATACAACCAACTATTTTTGCTCCATTATTAAGCGTTGCAGCTTACGCATTAGGTTTAGCACTCTTTTTTATTTTAATAATAAATTAAAATAATTTAAAGGTGGGGAAAATAGCTACTATTTATCACACGGAATAATCAAATGAAATGATGTTATTCACTATGGTTCTTCTTGATTCGAACTCCCATAATGCAATTAATTGGTATTTAAAATTCCATTTAAAATAACAAATTAATGTTTAATACTTTAAATGGAAAATATTATTCTTTATGATCTTTTCAACTTGAAGTTTTATTTCCACAAAAGATGAAATCTATGCCGTCGTAATATCATCCTATTCATAGCTAAATTTGTATTATAAATAATCATCGTAATTTTCACTTCCAAAATTATAAAATGTTTGATTTTCGAAATTTTACATCTGAAAATAATATCTCTGCTATCTTTAAATAACGTTTAACTTGAAGAAATTTCAGTCTTGAATTTATAAAAAAATATTATTCCCCACAGTTGTCCACCATTATAATAAGTGACAGGCAATATTTGATTGGCAGTATTTATTAAGCGAATGACGAAATTATATAAGAAATTTTTGGGTTAAAGCTTTTCCAGAAAAGTAAAACTATGCTTCTTTCTTTAGTGCATAAATAACAATTTTACAATAATGCAACCTTCCGAATTTGTGTTTGAAATGATGCATAGATGCATAAATTGTAGCAAAATTAAAGTTTTCACAAATCAAAACATCCAACAAAATATTTTGATTAACTCTTTGAATAGAAGAGATTTGCAAATATTGTTGCAAACAAATATGGTACTGAAACGAATAAATTTTTTTTAGAAATTCGTTTTTTTTTTTTCTAATTTCTCTTGAAAAGAATACTTTTCTGGATTAATAATTGAAAGAACTTAATTTTGTTCCCCTTATCCATCCATGAATACGCATTGTTGCTAAATGCACTATCTCATTGATGAGATTTAACTTGAAAATTTCTCAATACAAACTAAAAGCTAACACATACGCATAGTGCTTTGCTATGTGGAAGTTAAAAATAGCAAAGATCTATAACAAGCCTATATTGTACACGAATGTGAGAGAGATAGCCTATTTGGTTAGCCAACAAATAGATCTTGTCTGGGCTCATTGTGACTTTGGGTCGCTTACTTTGGATAGCTTCTGGAGTTACTTTTGAAATACATAATAGCATTTCATCTCACATTTCTAAGCAAAATCTATAGATGCATTTCATTCATTTCAATTTACGATATTGAAAATTAAAGAATAACAAAGATGAATAAGAAAAAGCGAAAAGCAGATGATAGTTTTCTCTTGAAATTAACTTTCTTCAGCTTAATAGCGTACGTGAATTATTCAATAATAATTAACGGTCAAAATTTGTGTGATTTTTGAAAATCTTTGCCAAAATAACAATTAAATTTCTAAAGTTAATAAAAATTTTTTCTTGAAAAATGATCATGTGTCATTCTTACTGAAAACTTAAAAGTCTATCTAAATGGTGACAAGTAAACTGTTGTACTGTGTATACTGCGTAATTGAAAATGTTAGAATTAAAATTTCTGGAGAGTTGATACTTTGAAAGTCTAATTTTCTTTTTTTTTTTTAGATAAATCAATACGATATATTAAACATCATAGGTAGAACATCAAGATGATTTTTATTTCCTTTTCCACTTATCAGAATCAATTACTAATCGGTATCATTTTTCGTTTCTTATCCTTGTCATTATCATTGTTAGTATTATTGTGATTATTGCTAATGTTATTATTATCGTCATACTTTAAAATTGTTATTGGTAGTTATTATTACTTTTAATTATTAACTGTTGTTGCAACACACAATATCAGAATTTACTGGAAAATAACTAATTCTTTAATTGCATATGAAATTGGTTTTTTTTTTTTTTTTTTTCCTTTTCCTCATTCAAAATTCATCTTTTAATCTTCTCCCCTATGTTCTTCCAGTCTTCTTATTCTTTTTCCATTTTGTTCACAAATAAAGTGTGTATGCATTCATACATACACATTCCTATATTGGTGGTACAAGTAGACACCAAATTAATGCATATTGGATAAGTTAATTTTTTATTTCCAAACAAACTAGTAATATTATTGGAGAAGGAAAATTTAGTTATAGAATTATCCCTTTAAACATTTATAAAAAAGAGGACACATTTTCTTTAAATTTTTTTTTGTATAAACTAAGGACATTTCATTTTTGGATACAAAGTAGTAATATTACTGCATATATATGTAAAAATATTTTATTGATTGTTGGTTATGATTATTATTACTATTAAACCAGCTTATCTTTGTTTATTATTATTATTAATATCATTAATAATTATTATTCATGACTATCACTTATTATTATTTGTTATTATTATTTATTGCTATTATTTATTATTAACTATTCATTACTAATTGTTATCAATTATTTATCGCTGATTATTTATTATTAATTTCTTATTATTATCTATTGTTAATTATTTACCACTAACTGTTTATTATCAATTATTTGTTGTTTAATTATTAACGCATTATTTCTTTTTATTGTTTGAGATTGATGACGGGTCGTGAAGGAAGTAGAAAAGGATGGTTAAACTGCTAGTATTCTAATAAGTTTACTAGAAAGTAAGAGAATAATTTTCGAAAATTTTGGAGTTTTGTTTCTTCTTTTCTAGTGGACTCAACTCAAAATAACACTGAATTTAAAAGTATAGTCGAGGGTAGTTTTCCCTTACCCATTTTAGTGAATTTGTATTTTCTCAGTTTGAAATGGAAAATGAATTATTTTTACTTCATTTCTTTAATGAATTTATTTATTTTTTCTCTTTTCACCTTTCTATTTCTTGTCTTTCCGAAATATAAGAAAAATGGCTTGGAAAATTTTGAAGGTGTTGGGACAGCTTTTTTGGGAAAAGAAACAGCGATGGCTTGTACGACAGCTGTAGAAGAGTTAATTGGTGAGCATTATAATCAGCAGCTGATGGAATTGCTCGAGGATGATCCCGTGAAAAATGCTGATCTTTTGAAGGTTATTGATTTTCGATACCATCGATATCTATTGAAGAAAATTTTCCTGCCTTATCATCTTTATCTGTAGGCTAAAACTTTGAATGTTGTTTATAAACCCGGTCCAATTTTTCAATTCGTAAAATAAAAGTCATTTTGGTGATTATTTTGTTATAAAATTCTTTGGAATAATAAATGAGACGTTAATGGAATGGAAAATTATGATAAGGATCGGATTTTTGAATTTAAAAATTCCCTCTCAGATTTTCTTGCATTAATCTTGCAGATTTTGACAAAACTACGTGATGATGAATTGCATCACTATGATGTTGGAGTTGAGAATGATGGACTAAAGGTAGTTATGATTTTACTTTTCTATTTAATACTTTCATTATCTAATAGAATCTACTTCGAATGTTATCTTTTTCGAAAAATTTTTGTCAGGAAATAAAAGTTTTTTTTTTAAACAGTCCTCCATAAAACTTCTACTGATCAGTATTATGCAATAATAATTTGAAATAAATGGGAATTAATCAAATTTTGGGAAAAAGAATTTCTAGGAATATTTTTTCTTTTCTCAATAATGGCGAAAAATAAGCATGGCAAGAACAGTTGAATGGTATTTTTATCCTCTAAAAAAAATGAATAAATATTTGCAGGCCCCAAACTATGACACTTTAAAATGGGTAATTCAAAGTGGCTGCAAGGGAGCTATTTGGTTAGCCGAACGAATGTAATATACTGAAGTACTGAAGTACTCTTCAGTAAAATTTATTAATGTCATCAAATTTGACTAGCAACACTAAGTAAAGTATAATTAACTAATAATATCTGGTTGAAAGTTAGAGAAATAATTGTTTAAGTAATATAGCTGATTCAGATGTTATAGAGATTGTTTGTCTTCGAGAAATTAATTGATGCTTAGTGTATAGTTATATTTCATTTTCGTAAAAAAAAATGAAAATTCTGTGCGCAAAATATATATTATATTATATTATATTATATTTGGATATTCTTGACCAAATAAATTGAGAAAAAATATTTAGGTGACTTTATTTTAGTCTGATTGTTATTTAGTTTGGATTTTTTTTCTTTTTTTTGGTGTAGCGGTCTGTTCATCTTCCAATCAGATGATAAGCAAGCCGTATCATTACGAATGTTTTATCCAAAAAAAAAAAAAAGTACTTAGAAGGTCTCGACATTTCCCTAGTTTAACTTTCTTATCAAAGTTATCAATCACAACCACATAAACTTCGGCAAACAAAGAAAGAGAACGTATAGACAAATTGATGATGAATCAATTTTTCATACAAGTGATGATTTTGTTCTAATATATGCATATAAACAATGCTTTCAATTGTACGGCCCAGAAATCCTTATCCATCTTATGAAGAAATTTTATATGTATCTTATAAATTGACAAAACTTTACACTTGATTTGAAGTTTTATCATAAGTACCAGAAATGACGAGTTATTGTTTAACTTCTCCTTCCTTTTTTTCTTTTCAAAAAAAAAAAGCAAAGTTTTACCTTTTTTTTGTTTGTTGAAGTTGGAATAATGGATATTTTATTAAAAAAAAAAAAAAAGTAAAGCTATTAATAGTTCCCAAAACACAAGCACTTGCATTGTTAAAAACAGCTTTATTCGATTGGTATTTTAATTAAGATGCAAATTAAATGACAGATTAAAATCTTGTTTTATTTCACATAAATAAAAAATGAAGTAAGAAGTGTATTAATGCCATCTGCACTCCACCGTCATTTTTCCATTATCCTTTCCAGTTCTACGATTGATTTTTTTTTTTGAGAAAAAAAGTAGAAGTAATTTTCATGACAAATGCTACCAACTATAATCCTGAAAGGAGTGCTTATAGGTTGTTTAAGAAACTTTCTTTTCGGTTTATTTCGAGTAATCTGAAGGAGAAAAATGATAATAATACAGTTGGTAAATTTCAACGATAACTTCCTATATTTGTGGAATATGTGTGGAAATGGCATTATGTTATTCACTACAAATAACAAAGATTGGTAGGAAAAAAAGAGTGAACATTTCAAAAATAATAGCAAGATCTGCACAAAAGGAATGTATGTCTACGCTTGAGAATGCAAAAGCAATAGGAAGTTAGAAACAAAATAACTCGAGAAAATAGCGAGTATAGTTGATTGATTTGATTGGATGATCATTTGACTGATTTCTTCCAAAGATGAAATCATTAATTATCATCAGCAATTTACGGTAAGAGCTATAAATTTGTATACGTATTCATGGCAGTCAGGTAAGTAGTATAAATTGGTTTTTCTTCAAAAAATTTTAATTTCAGTATTCGTCTCCATCTTCACCAGCATCTTCCATTGAATCAACACCAACCTAAAATCTTGTTGAACTGTACTTGAAAACTTTTCTTGAAATACATTCCTGATTTCTAATTAGAAAGAAAGAAAAAAAACTTTCATATTCTAAACAACTACTGTATTACCATTTCTTATTATTATATCAATAAAAAAAAAGAAAAAAGATAGTAACAACGTGAAATAATCAATAAGTGACAATATTTTATTGAATGAAACTTCAATCTTGTTCGTATGTTGTACCTCTTCATAGTCTTTCTCCAGTGCTGCAAGATCTTCACGTGCTTCCGAAAATTCACCTTCTTCCATTCCTTCACCAACGTACCAATGTACGAAGGCTCTTTTAGCATACATTAGGTCAAACTTATGATCAAGCCTTGCCCATGCTTCTGCAATTGCTGTCGTATTCGATAACATACACACTGCTCGTGGCACCTAAATTGTTAAACAATTTTAAATTTTTTATTGCTTATATTACAATTGTAAAAAAAGAATAAATCATTCTCATGATGAATGTAAAAGTAAAACTGAGAAGTTCATAAGAGCCAAAGTATTGTTATCTTTACTACATTACTTTTTTAATAACAAATTTAAATCAAATTGAAAATGAAAATGACAAATGCAAATTGGAAAGTGTCTTACCTTTGCAAGGTCACCACCAGGAACAACAGTTGGTGGCTGATAATTAATTCCAACCTTGAAACCTGTTGGACACCAATCGACAAATTGTATGCTACGCTTCGTTTTAATTGTTGCAATCGCCGCGTTTACATCTTTTGGCACCACATCACCGCGGAACAATAAACACACCGCCATATATTTCCCATGTCGTGGATCGCACTATAAGTATATTAATTAATAGCTCCTTTTTTTTTCTGATCCTTTTTCGTCACATACTTTTTATTTTGTTAATGATACCAATGACCGATCGCCAATGAAGTTATGCTAAAATCATATAAATTTAGCTGAAACTGGATTAAAAAACGATAATGGTGACCAAAAGAAAATAAATTCACTTCGTGTTACTCAGATCTCATCATAAAATTCATGAATAGCAAAGAAAGGTAAAAAAATTTATAGGAAAATGAGAACTCTTTTGTAGTGATTCTGCAATATTTTTTTTTAACTTAAATTTGAAAAGTAAATTAAAATGGAAAAATGAAACAGCTTTACTGAAACTATCACCTTGACCATCTGATTATGTGGTTCAAAACACATATTGGTGATTTCCGCCACTGATAACTGTTCATGATAGGCCTTTTCGGCAGAAATAACAGGTGCAAATGTTGCCAAGGGGAAATGGATTCGTGGATAAGGTACAAGATTGGTCTAAAATTACATGAGATAACTTTTTTGCTGAAAAAGATATTCTGAAAAAAGTAACAGTAGTAATGATAATCTAATTAATAAAAGAAAACTGAAGAGGAAAGAAAATTTAAGGGACCACTCATAAATCAAATAAGCTTTATCATAAATCAAATAAATTAAGGCATGCATTACAATTCGAAGAGTAACCTGAAATTCGGTAAGGTCAACGTTCAAAGCACCATCAAAACGCAGAGATGCAGTTATTGACGAAACAATTTGTCCAATAAGACGATTCAAATTTGTGTATGATGGACGTTCGATATCAAGATTTCTGTAAAATTATTTCAACAGTTTGAGAAATTCAGCAAGATGAAATTAAGTCGCATTTCTCATTTGATCAAAAGGAATGCATCTAACAAGTTATAATGCTTATTGTTTCAACCTAATTTCATACGATAATTTCAATATGTACTATAAAATTTTGCAAAGGTTTTCTTTCCTGCCAATGAAAAAAAAAAAGATTTTTCTCCCTGAAAAGATAAAAATTCATTACTAGCCTGCGGCAAATATCGTAAATAGCTTCATTGTCGACCATAAAAGAGCAATCAGAATGTTCAAGTGTTGTATGCGTTGTTAAGATCGAATTGTATGGTTCAACAACTGCTGTTGAAACCTATCACAGTCAAAATATGCTTATTCAAAATGTTAATTGAAAGTGTTTAATCGAGAAATGAATAATTGCATTTATGGGAAAAAACAAAAAAAAATTCTTGATTATAAAAAAAGGAGCTTTAAGTTTTAAGTTTAACATATATATTCCTTATCTGTTTTAATTCTTTCAAAAAAATTTACCTGCGGCGCAGGATAAACACTGAACTCTAATTTCGCTTTCTTGCCATAGTCAACCGATAAGCGCTCCATAAGTAGCGAAGTAAAACCGGAACCAGTACCTCCACCAAATGAATGGAAAACCAGAAAACCTAAGTTCGAAGACACAAATCTAACATATAAGAAAACGAAATATTTGGTAGGAAAAAGAAGCACAGAATAAGATGTTTTGATTAAATTCCAAAATATTAAAACAAAAGAAAAAAAAATTGAAAAAATCGTATGTACCTTGCAATCCGGTACAATTTTCAGATAACCGTCGAATTCGATCCAAAGTGAGGTCGATAATTTCCTTTCCAATTGTATAATGTCCACGAGCATAATTATTTGCCGCATCTTCTTTCCCAGTAATTAATTGTTCAGGATGAAACAATGAACGATACGTACCAGTACGAATTTCATCTATAAATTAAATCATAAAAAATGTATTGTTAAAACTGATTTTCACTGAAAGAATGAATTGCAAATAAGAAAGACTTCAACATGCTTTTGTCACAAAATACTCACAATGGAACAAGTGGTGCTAAAATGTTGACCTCATGAAAATCATCAAAGTGTTCCTTACTTCGTCTAAATAGCCACTTGCCTCAAAAAGTGGATTATCTCCAGGAAATTAAATAAAACATAAGAAAATTAAAAAACAATAAAAGCAAGGAAAGAAACAGCTTTACTGAGTATGTCAATCCGTTTTTTTTTTTGTTTTAAAACTCCTGCTAATCATAATGAAAAGTTCAATTACCCCGTTTTTACTGCATTAAAATCCGTAAAATTTTCCTTGATTTAAAAATTCTCCCCTCAAAACAGCGATATTCATTCTACTCGGCCTCAACTTTCCAACTGTTAAAAACTCATATTTCGATCTTCAATAATACGTTTATATAACCCTTCGCTTTTCATAAATTAAGTCGCCCAACGTAGGGCAAAAACGGAAAATTTTTATTTAAATCCTGTAGATCTAAATGGTTATTTCCGTGAGTTCAGTTTTTCTGAGATAAAAAGAAAACGAAAAAGCACGAAAACCATTAATCGGAAAATTCATAGCTATTTTCAACATTATTTACCCAATTCAATTAGCGATAACACTAATAATTAGTAATTAACAGAAATCATAACCAGCAATCATTAATGACAATAAACAATAAATAGATTAGTAATTAATAATGATAATAACGACAATCATTAATAATAATAAACAAATAAATAAGTAATAATTACGACAATCATTGTATTAACAATAATAGTTATTGTTATTTATTACTATAATTAGTAATATAATAATAA
>RCAB01000231.1:23775-97408 GCA_003640385.1 Setaria digitata | reverse complement strand
TATATATATATATATATAACGAAACCTAGATTTATTCAGAAGACCGAGGAAGAGCTTCACAATACAATTTTAGTTTTATTCGAAATTGAAAGGTAAATACACAAACCTTTATTTATAGATATCCACCACACCAACAGTTAATGAAACCATAATCTCATAACAATTTTTATATCATTCCTCCTCTCTACCTCCTTCCCTTTAATTATGGACAATAAAATCTGTTTGCAACTGCAATACTCATTATTCCTAATTTTTAATACCTCACCAATGATGGTAGCATTAGTCATAAGAAAGTCAAAATTCTACGAACGGACATATTACGGTTTAGAGAAGGAAACGCGATAAGTTGGTCCTGAAGGGAAAGAGATTCTATACATTAACATCGCTTCTAAAGCTGCGGCGATTGATATATTGTAAATACGCATCATTTCTACAATTCTCACTTGACAGCAGCATTAAATACCCGTCCCAATTGTTTACAGACATCATCAGCATCGGCTATGGTATTAGTCTGAAATACATAACACTGCATACTCCTATTTAACGGTTTCTGCACCAAAAAAACCACACAAAAATGGCCGAAACCATCTTCATATGAAACACACTGTACAATGTTGAACAACGCTATTCGATCCAAAACCATCCCGTCGGATGCATCCGTTAACTGAAAAAGGAAGACATAGAAATTAAGTGCCTAATATGTAAAAGTAACTCAAATGAGTTAAAATTCGATCTGGTGACCTCAAAAAAGAATCCAAACAGAATTAAAAAGCGTTTAAATTCGAAACAAAATAAAAATTTGACTATCAAATGCATCGGTCTTAAAAAGGAATCGCAATAACTAGCAAACAGAAAATTCATGTGCCATTGTATTCAACATTTTAAATAATAGATGTAACACTTTCAAAACAATCCCTGAATACCTTAAGGCCATGCTTCGTAACATCAACAGAAACAAGTCTGCACCTCGACCAATCACTCGGTAATTTGCCCCACTGTTGAGCACTTTCGATACCATCGATCAGCCGTTCTTCACTTGAACGCTGCTCCGACGAGCCTCTGCGGGAGTAACCGAAATCCACACCAGCTGATCTATCCAAAACGCCTAGGTAATAGAGTTGTCGAGAACATCCAATGTGTTGCTGCATTCTGGAACAGAATATCAGTACCACCAAGTCCTCTACCCATTTGACCAATTTTATAAAAACAAAGCGGTTTCAAGCTTTTGTAAATTTGTAGCGTTTTTTTTTTTTTAATTCAAATAACAGTCCTTACGTTCCATCTCCCTCTTCCTGTTTAAAATACACTCAAACAGACATCCACTGTAAAAAGTATGCAATGTAAAACAATATTAAGTTTCCGAATAAAGTTGAAAGAGAATAATTTAAAATCAATTTATTTAACGCAATGAAAGATCACATCCAAACAGAGCGACTCGGCTTAAACGGTGCCATATTAAAATTCATGAAGAACAAAGACGTAACTACTATGAACAACAAAGTAGCTAACCTAAATAACGAGAAATACTAAATACCTGTACGGCACTGAATATTACCCAAGCGCATTTTACGGGAAGAGACTTGCATGAAATTTTTAACCTCATGAGCTGTTTTTCAATTATTTGAAACAACTTTTACTAGAAGCATTATAATGTTTAAGTGAAACCAGCACGGCACGAAAGCTTAAAATCTCAACAATCTTCTAACATCAATTTCACCGAAGAAGAGTCACAAAAAATCGGCCAAGCATAAGTTATAAAATCGAAAGTAAGTGGTATTCAGTGATATTGTGGCACCATTCTGGAGCCATAAACTACTGCAAATAAACTAATTGAAACTCTCAAAATGATGATCTTTATTCCAAATCTAAGTTTCATCCAAACTCTACTGTGTAAAGAGTATTACATCTCAGCTAAATGAAATAAAAACCATAAAAGGAATAAAAACAAACAAAAGGATTATTTCGTCAACAAAGTAAATAAAATAGTCACACTAGATCAATCATCAACAAAATTCATTTCACTTCCTCTAGTTGATAACAGTACTGATATGAGGACCGGATAAGATTATATGGAAAGCAGGACTCCAGAAGATCAAACGATAAAAATGGGCTACACTTCACTAACTGAAATATCTACATAAATTACTTGAAAGAAAAATGATCAACACTTAAAAATGTTTTTTACACTGCTTTAACTAAACCGATAATTAACACCCTTGGTGGTAGATTAGCCATTTTCGTTCTAAAATTTTAATATATGATACAAAACTGGTGACTTCATACACCATGACATTCACAGTGACTTTTCTTTAACGTAAACTTCTAAAGAAAATAATTTATAACATAAATTTAGGATGCAGCAGATGCTGCAGAATTATGAAGACTATTTTTTTTTTTTTTTTTTTTTTAATACGCTTTACCTGATCCAATATAACATAAACAAACTGCCGCGATTTTGCCACGTCTACGTCGCTGTTATCCTCCGACATTCTTAAAAGACCATTTGATGCCAGCTGAAGATAAAAGAAGCAGCTAAACCATTGAAAGGAAAAATTTTAATAAACGATGTTCATGTTTAGAAAAAAAAGAAAGAAAAATTACTGCAAGAAATTCCTTCATTCTTTCAACAACATCGTTGCGACCATGCAAACAAAATAACGCATTTGCAACTGTTGACACGGCCAGAGCTATACATTGCAAATTATTCTTAGAAGCTGTAACTTTAACAATATGTTTAGAGTAGAGAATGCTAGCGAAAATTTATATGTATATCGAAACAATTTGTTGTATATTGCAAATCAATTAATACAAAACTTAATTGCTCAACATCGGTGCGAGCACAAACTTTACATCACCCGAAATTCATTTTGCTAAAGAATACCAAAAGTGAGTTGGAGGTAAAATTGTAATTCCGAATTTGAAGTAAAATACCCAATAGTGTAGCACTGTACTGACTACTCTGCATCAGAGCAAGTCGAGGTAAGGAAAGTGCAATAAAAACAAGCAGAAGGCAAGAAACAGTATAATGTTCATCGGGTTCTGTTTGCTTCGTTTGCGCCCGAATAGCATGCATCAATGCAACGTCGACATCCGTATTGATGCCAACGGCCATACAAAGTTCCGACAACATCTGAACGACTTCAAATTTATCAAATATAAACAAATTTTTTGCTTGCCCATTCTTAATTCATTAAAAAAGCTCCAATGCTTGCTACACTAACATATAGTAATATGAAATGAAATCCAAACTTTAAATACGCAAAGGTGAAGTACTGGGAACCAACCAACAGATTTTGGGAAAAAAGATTAAAACTTTGAATTACTATACTCACAACAGATTTAGAAAACTCAAGTCTCACTCATATTTTTGTATTGGAAAATCTGACAAATCACATGTGTGTGCATATGACAACGAAAAATTTCCTAACTGCTATAAGCACTTGTTTGCATTTCGTAAAAAATGATTATTTTCGATCACATGAGTCCCCATTAAATGTTTGTATAATGCAAACTAACCAGTAAATTATGTTCATTAGCAGTATCGTGCAAATCATTCACAATTGATAATAAGAAGGGTAAGCGACGTTCGAGCACATCATGCAGGGCGGCATGCAAAAGAGAACGAAATGACAAGATTTCGCCGATAATAGTAACACGTTGTAGCACAGACTCCATGGGCCCGTTTACCGAAATCTGTAACTGCACGCTCAGCTATTAGTCTGTTATAAATATTTATCTAGTATCATACGGCTGCAATTATAGATCAATTCACAATTTAATCGCCAAGAATTCATAAATATAATCCACCTGAACAAATTGGTGAAATTCCTTAATACCTCAACTAATTATATATATCATAAAGTGGACGATTCAACCAATATTCCTATTAAAACATTACTGGTTCCGGATTAGAAGAGATTAGATATAAATATGCCTTAAGGTTCTCACTTGTTTTTTGTCTTTTACATCACCACTCAACTGCAGCAATAGTTCCCGCATTTTCTCCGGCTTGTCAAAACAGCTCCTCGCTAATACCAAAGCATCCCGATGATCATTTACAATTTTATTCAGTTCAGTGATTTGACTAGCTACGTGCCATATCAGTTTCTCACTCATAATTTTCACACCATATGGTCCGAGAAGCAGAGACAAAGCTCTTAATTCTAAAATAAATCCGTAAAATCGTTAAATATGTTATTATGTGGATCTTCTCTTTTCATCATAAACAGTAATATCACTATAAAGAATATAGGAATATAAAAAGATGTAGCCACAGATCGATTTAGACACAATTGGGCCATTTTTATATTACAACTTATTCGTCATGCTGAAAAAGCATTAACAGAACAAGTTATTTCTAAAATCTTCTAACGTATTCTGCAAATCCCGTTTGTTTAGAATTTGCAATAACGACTACCAGAACAATAAAAAGGGTTACAAATTGAAATATTTTACCACGATTATCAGTATACTGGTCGGGGCTAAACGTTTGCTGATAGTCTGGATTTGCAATCAGTGCCGCGAAATGAGGTGAAAACAGTATCTGCCCAGTGCTCATTCGACGAAGAACAACTTCGAGGTACCTAAACTTCTCTCGATCAAACACACACACTTGAATTATTCAGACTCTAAAACTATTGTTTTTTTTTTTTTTTTTTCTAAAGCCACAGTTTTTTCTTTTCCCTAAAATGGACCTCTTTCGTAGAAGAAGTTTACCATTTGGTATAAATCGACGTTAATGTGTCGTTGCCATGGTAGTCCTGATACTGAGTTTGCTGTAGAAGTACGCTGTTGAAAAGACGAGTCATATCCAATGTTACTGAAAAAAAGAATGCATACAGTCACTACTGGTCAGTCTATCCTCAATTTACTTTTTATAAATTCAAAACCTAATATGTGCCTGGCGTATTATTAAATACTACCTGTCAAAAATCCTACTATCTGGTGAGCATTTTGCAGACCTAAGGTCCTTAAAAAATTGTACATCTAACCAAATAATACTAGAAAAAATACCTATTGTGTCCAAATTTTGAAAGACAGCCATATGAGCGTTTATTGAAGCCAAGAGTTGACAAGGTCTCATCGGGTGTTCGGATGACGAAATAAGCGTTTGGATTGACTGAGTGAGCTGCGCTTCTAGGTGCTGTGCTAGATATTCACGCGGGGCAAATACATGGTCAGACACAACCACCTGCCTAAAAATAAAAAAGATATAATTTTTTGGACTACAAATAGTCTTCAAAATTTCAAAAAAATTAAATAAATACCTAGATGAAGTAACTGCTGAACACAATTCATGAAGTGCTGTTTGCAGTTTATCAGCTAATGTTAATGTGTCCCGACTGCAGCGAAAACTTTCTTCTCCTGGCATAACTAATGCACGAGCTGTGTTCGAATTTTTACTTGCTGTAAAAACGATTATACAGTTACACATATCGTTTTCCGATTCAATTTAATCATATATGCTTAACCGACATTGCGCCTTAGAATGTTTGACCATCAAAAGACGTACACAGATGCACGTACTGCATAGAATACCTTAAATATATGGACCTAAAATATATGAGACCATATATTTTAGCTACTAATTTGAGATTCATTTCAGAAACTGAAGGTTACGAGCATCAAAAACCTGTCATTACGGCTCATGGGCAATTTAAAAATACGATAGGATCATACATTTTTGCTTGTCATGTTCTTCAATCAGCCTTGCACAGTTGTTCGGTGAAAGCTGCTCAGCCAGTCGCACTTCATATTCGCATAATCGGGCAGCTACAGAGGCTGTTTCTTTTGCTAGTTCGTCCAGGACCAGATTACATAATTTCAAACTCTAGAAGCGAAAATTCCGCAAATAAATCACTATTAGCGGTATAAAGAAAGTTGCATACAGAAACAGTACACTGGATAAAAACGAAAACGATTTGACAAACCCGGTCAATAACATGTGCCTTTTCTTCTGGACAGAGATCATGCAATGCCGAACGAAAATTAGAGCATATATGGGCAAAGGAAACAGTGTACCTCGCCTGAGATGGCAGCTGAAGACATTGATGTAACTGAGTTTCTAGTTGCTGGGAATAGAAACTGCAAGCGTACTTATAAGCAGGGAACTCGAAAATCTGATATTTCTTCAGCATTGTTATAAAATAATTCTTACATTATAAAAGTAATTATTTCTCAACACTACATATGGCAACACTTTTTACTTTAACGACTGCTCCTGATTAATGAATTCAACTACAGATGAATTTTTAAAAAAGCAAAAATAAAAGAACCAGTAAATGGACAAATCGCTAGTTTCACGAAGCATTTCATCTATAAGGTCGATCATCTTCAAATGAAAAACCGTAGTATTCATCGTAACTGCTAGGCGACGATCACTGTTCAGAGAAAAAGATGAACGGCTCATACTAACATAAGCTTGAAATCGAAACCAGTCCAAACGCAAAGAACGTAAGTCAACACTGTCCTCTAAAAACAGACAAAATTTCAAATTGTAGAATTTCGAATATAAATATTGTACGACGATGAAAACAAGTTATTCTTCATCAACTTACGACTGATATGTGCCAGGTCTGCGCAGAAATCGGATAACAATACTGATTCTTTTTCACCCAAATTCTCAATAGATTGCAGAATATCAGTCAAAATAAGTGCGTCATAGCCTGTGACATACTGTGAATAGTATCGTTTAATGACTCCATCATGCTGCTGTACCAAAGAGCGCAGCTCCAAAATGTAGTACAGCAGTTCAGGCAATTGCCTTTAAAAAAAAAATTCTGTAGAAACACTGAAAAACTTTCTACACAAAAGTCCCACGCAATACGGCAATTTTCTACACTTCATTAAATGAAAAAAAAAGAAAAAAAAAAAAAGAAATAGCTCACTTGTCTGCTACTTCATCAGCGTGTTTTGTCTTCTTACTACCACTAACTGGCCATATATCATTATGCCGCAGTAACCACATTACTTCATCTCTTGAAAAGGAAAGGGCCATCCAAACAAATAAAATTTTAGGTCCGAGAAGACCCACTTGATCTTTAATCAACAAACAAAGTTCCCGCAAAGTGCCTCGAAGAAAACGACGCCGATCACGATGAACTGTAAGACTGCAAAAAAAAAAAAAAAAAAAAAAAAAATGAGATAATAAGTAAGCATCAATATCTTTCTAACCTTGTGTCATTTAAGATCTTGATGATGATAACCAGAACTTCCTACACAGATGTGATACAAAATTGACAGAATTTACAAAGCATATACCTTGTTTGTAGTGCAACTGAATAGTGGTCTTTTACTTCTTGCAACTTTTTACTGTAACCTTTCACATTTTCGAAAACATTCTGCACTGTCTGATGAACAGTAAGAATCTCATCCCTAAATGATCCCAATGCTCAATTTGCGAACAATTATTGAAAATGGCATTTTGAAGATTTTCACTAATTTTAACATATTTTATTATGCAACAAACTTAAAAGGCTTACACTTCCATTGAAGACATTTAAAAGCATGCCTACATCCAGTTGAATTGCAACAAATAAATGCAACAAACCTAAAAAGGCGAATAGCAAGACCTGTTTGCAAGGCGCGTTGCCACAAGTTAGCAATCACTGAATCATTTAAAAGTGTATTGTGGCAAACAAGTACTCCCACTGAAAATTAGAACTAAAAAACATTAAATTAAAACTAAAATATTT
The DNA here is from genome assembly GCA_003640385.1 of Setaria digitata. Lineage (NCBI taxonomy): Eukaryota > Metazoa > Nematoda > Chromadorea > Rhabditida > Setariidae > Setaria > Setaria digitata. Next base: position 89,714 of record RCAB01000231.1, on the reverse strand, counting down.
AAAAAATAAAATTTTATTAAAGAAATGAAACTCAGCATTTCTACGAAACTTGATTTGGAGATTGTCCGGAATAGTCAATATAGTGATATGTATGACAAAATTTTTAATAGTAAATTTTTTTGAATGAAACTGTGCCGACTCGAACTGTCGATAATCCTGACAACCTTCTAACCACAGTACCAAGAGTCAAGAGTCTAATCAAGTCATCATCAAGAAATAAACATCAAGCCACAATGAATTACCAGTTAGATAGTGTAAATGATAATGATGGGATCAACGAAAAACTACGACACTGGTGATTTAATTTAACCTCCTTATTTCCCTGGTGTAACATATGCGACGCGGAAACAAAGTAGGTTGGCACCTAAACTTGCTAGCCAGTAATTGGAACCGTTGATGATAACTATTTTTAACAAAGTGGAAAAACACTAGATGACACTTACATATTATCCAACGGTCCATAACATCCAGTGATAAATATTCGCAGGCTACCTGCAGAAATAATTCCGCTAGAGCAAAATTATAATTTAGGATGGCTGCAATAACTGATTGAAATGTTCCCTCTACCAGATATTTTAATTTAGATGTGGAACAGAACCATTTAGAGAAATTTTCTTTTGATGAACAGTATATGATACGAAAATCAGAATCCAAGAAAAGGCAAAAACTACGAATGACATTTATCAAAGCGTACTACGTTTACCACAGTAAGTTTAGTTCTCTACAGATTTATGGATTTATGGACTGAAAGATTCCCTTAACATATTTTTATTTCAAAGATTTTTAAAATATACCGTGTCAGTTTGCGCAGCGTATAGGATTTGTTGTGGCGAAGCAATAAGCGATAACATTTGGGCATTACGCCACGCATCCGCAGTTATATTTCTGCGCACATAAACTGTTCCCAGCGAGGTCAGTGAACCGTGAATCAACTGGAACATATAAAACCATTAAAATCTTTGTTTATTAGTGAAATATGAACTAAGAGTTTGCATACTGTATCCCTTTTTCTTGTTACAAAGAAACAATATTACACTATATTTCAATTATTAAGTAATCAGTGACTGCTAACATAATCAATTCATCCATAAAGAAATTATAAAAAAGGAAGAGTAAAATACCCTATTTAAAGGTCCTAAATCCTCGGCCAATTTCTTCCATGGATTGTCATACTCAATGATCATCTGTCCCAATCTCGGAAAAGTTGGTTCACTTTGTCCATTACTTAATTCATAAGCAGCATTAAATAATCCAAGCACGGCTTTCCTATCATCCACACGAGATAAAAGCACCATTAAGCATACCAAATTAATCACCAAATTCATGTAACCTGCTGTTAGGTCATAGCTTGTTGTCTGCAACATATTTTTCGGTTAGTTTTTGCTACACGTAATTGCCCATAGCTGAGCACTAACTGTCGAAAATCCGAAGTGAAATTTGAGAACACTGTCTCTTGAAAAAAAGTTCTTACTATATCTAGCTTAAATTGTGCAGCATCCATTGTTGTCAGTAGCTGTAGAATGTGGTCTTTCAAATCTAACAAATCAGCGAACGTACAATAATATAGCGAGAGTGACTTTAATATTTCTTGTTTTATTAAGCTCACCTGATGAAACGATGTCTGAAACAATTTTAACTATTGAAATATAATTTCATGACATTACAGGCACTCTTTGAACATATAGCAGTAGACCCATTAAGTGTTCTTTGACAACACTGTAAGTACAAGCCTTATTGAAATAATTGCATTGTGCGACGAAAATACATTATTCTTGATAGTTTCAGCGTTAACGCCGATATAAATCAGTGTATCTTATAATCAAGTACTAAAATTACATTGTTTAATGCTAGATGACGTGCGAGAAATACGGTTGAAGCAAAATTTACCTGACCCTGGTCTAATTACATAAAGTTTATACACAGCAGTCACTTGAAAACTGGCTACACGTTACTAGCTCAAAAGTGCACAGATATTGTTCATACAAATTCACAGAAACATGTATTCGATCAGGAAAAAAAAAGCAGTGAATTTGAATTTGACGGAAAGAGAAATGAGGTGATAGATGAAACAGAAAAAAGAAAAATGTGAAAAAAAGAAATAAACAAATGAGACTTACGCTGCTTGACCTGGCATCAATGACGGGAAATTTACGCACAATATGCTTTATGCAACCTTCCAATGATTTCTCACTCAAAAATTGCGGCTTTGATTTGGGATCACAACAAGCTTTCTTGATATTATACAGTCTTGTAAGCATACCCACCGCCCGATCATTCAGTATGATCAACTTTTCGGCTATCTTCATTTGCGTCACATCCATTTTGTATGCCATTCCCCAAAGTGGTCTTTCCTATTTCCGAGACACCCTGAAAATTTCAGTGAAATTAGAAATGAAATACCATGTAATACTTTGGTCCCTGTTAATCGATTCGTTTCATCGAAAATTCAGTTCAACGAGACATGAAGTGAATTTAGACACTAATTTGTGATTGTGTATAAAGTACTCAATTGTCAACTTATGTTGTGGGAATGTGCAACCTGATTATCCGCCTCTCAGAAACAATTCCCCACGCAGCAAATGCTTCCTTCAATTCGATTTACGGCTGGTGGCAGTTCTTTTCCGCACGGCGTTCCAAGCTATCGTCAAGTCGAAATATGTGCACCAGGCAGTTAAAAAAAACATCACAGCATCATCCTCCCCAACATGACACCTGTGGATAATGGATGGTACTGCATTACGATGCGCTGCAAATGTTCCGGTTAATAAAATACCACTTTTCGTCGTCTCTAATCATAGGAAATCTCCTAATAAAGAGAATAACTTCAGCCACCACAACAACGTGACTCACCACAACCCCAGCTACCATAGCAAATAATCTGTGTTATGACGCTGCTACACTCAGAGATCGTCTCCTGTAGCACTATAGCTCTCAAGATGACAGCTCTTCCAGGTGAGGAGATGTTCGGCATACAATAACCAGACTAACCTTGACTCTAGATTGGTACTCACGTAGTACTTGGCATCAGCATCTTCATTTGAACTGCAACCTGTATATGCTGTTGGATTTGCTTTTTATTATTGAATTTACGAAGTCTACGCATGTATTTACTTTACTTTCTGTGAATCTTTTACAGCTAAACTGGACGGAATAATTGTTGTGAGAAATGAGACTAGAATGTAAGTACAGCGTTGTAGAGCGGAATTGCTTGGATTCATTATTTAGGAGATTCCCTGCACCGCTTTTAGTTACTGCTGTACCTGTTGCTAAAAGTTTTTTCCTTGTTTCGAACTAAGCTTTCCTCTTCTATATTATATTACCATTAAAATGGCATAATTTTTTGCCACTACATAGTCTACTCTTTTTATAAAATTTGCATGCTCATGTAAATGCGTAATTATAATCAACATTATAGAGAATTTTTGATTTCACCCAAGCTTCTTTTGACAGGCCCTGCCTTTGAAGTTAAATTTGGGAACTAAATTCAGACCGAAAAATTAGTGTGTTGATTCTTTTCATCAGTCCCGTCATTCAATGTGTACTTGTTTTCTGGATATTTTGCGTGGATTTCAGATTTTAGAAATCGCGAAGTGGATATACTCGCATGTCTTTTGATAATGCAGGCGTAATTTCTATTGAAGAGAAAGAAACTAGGAAAGGAAGTGGAATTGAAAATTCCAACATGTAACTTTTTCTTTTAAAATTCTTCTTAGTGAGAAGTAACCTCGCCACTGGAAATCATCCATAGTTGATTAGCTCTGTGAGATGCTCCAAACACATAAATTGTAGGTTTCAATTGTCTTTTTATTTTTCGTTCCAGGCATTCTCTTCATCAAAGTTCCCCCAAAAATTTTCACCACTCGTTTTTGAAAGAAATGTTAGAGAGCGACGATGCCAGAGAAAATGATTATGACAAGCCTCATGTATCATTTTTGCAATTATCGTGCAGTTCTGATGAGGTTATCACGCTTTCGTATCAAGTTTTGAGGTAGGAAGAACTTGAAACAGTGTCGATTTTGTGAAGCTCAGAGATGGTTTTGAATGATTCCGATCTGTTTTGAAATGAGACAGATGTTTCTTTTTTTTTTGCTTATTTTGGTTTTCTAGTTGTATATTGTGTGCCCCACAGGAACATTCTTCATTTATTTTTTGCTGTTAAATGGTAAATTTTTTACACGAGTTTAAGAGTGGAACTGTACCTGGATGGAAAACAGAAACATGTGAAGATAATGTCGATGCAGCAAGTCACAAAGAACTTCTTTCTGAGGATATTTCCAAATATTCATGGTTACTTTGAGTGTCGCTACTATATTTCTAGGTGACTGAAGAAAAAGAACAGAAAAAATGTGACGAAGTTCGTGCAAAACCTACTGTTTCAGACGAATTTTTTGGTGTATATTGTCTGTTAAGTCGAAGCTGTAACAGATATTTCAAGGTATTTGAAGTCCTTCATAATTATATTGTCTACTTTTTGTTAAAAATTGTTTTCGCCACATCAGGCTTTGAAGGGGTTTTATCATCAAATTCTTTTACCTACCTGTTTATGATTCTAGAATCGTTGTTACATTGGCTATACTGTAGATCCCAATCGTCGTATACGTCAACATAACGCTGGAAAAGAATTTGGAGGAGCTAAAAAAACAGATCAGAGAGGACCATGGTACGTTCCAGTATTTTTTTAATAGACGATTAACACTGTGATTACTGCTCATTAAAGATATCCTTCTCATAGTCGATGGATTACTGTTGTCCGTGATTGAAAATAAGATAAATTAGCAAGGTGTTTTAATGTTATGTTTTCATTTCAGGGATATGGTTTGCATCATACATGGTTTTCCAAATAGTGTCTCTGCATTGCGATTTGAATGGGCTTGGCAAAATCCAGAAAAGTCACGTAGATTACGACCTTTAAATTTAAAAAGGAGAACTAATGAAACTGCTTTTGGATTTCGCTTGCGCATTGCTTGTCATATGTTGAATAGCGACCCATGGCGGCGTCTTTCACTTACATTCCGATGGTTATTGCCTGTAGGTTAAAAAAAGAAAAAAAAAAAGCTAAAAATTGTTTGGGAAAATTTAAGTTATTCGGAGTACATATTTAATTTAGGAACTGGAAATTCCATTTCCACTCGATGTTCTACCCCCTTCTCATATCACTGTCCAACATGGAGCAGTGACTAAAATATCGACTTTAATACCTCAATTAGAAGAAGAATATATTGCTGTTGGAACTTGTTCACTATGCTCAAAACCAATAAACTCGGTGAGTTTTCAGCGAAGTGATAGATCTTCTTTGGTAAGCTACGCAACTATGTTGTGTTCAGCTCTGATACTTGCTGAGAATAAATATCGTTTCAAAACCCTTTCAGATTTTCTTATTTTTTTCCAGATCTCTGAATTGCTTCGTTGTATTGCTAATGAAATATGCAGGTCTCACTTTCATATGAGATGTTTGTCGAAACAAGCTTTGAGCACTGATGATGAATACAGAACTTTGTTGTTTCCGATTCAAGGACGTTGTCCTGTGTGTGGTATGACTTATCTGTGGGGTGAGTTGATTAGAGATCAGCGAATTTTGTTATCAATCAACAAGTTTAATTCAAATAGTACGTTATTCAATATGGTTCCGCGTGGTAAACTCGTTAAAATGGAAGTGTCGAATTGAAACAGCGCTCAGTTCAGATTAAAGCTGAAGTTGATGTCTCATTTTACTAGATTTCTCGTTTTTCTTTTTGAAATTGTTTTCCAACACTAAATTGTATAGCTTTTGTTAGTGCTGATAAATGCCTTGTTTCTTGTTCTCGTATAAAATTATATTATTAAATTTTTTTTTTTCCAAGGAGAATATCGGTTATCTAGATATATTAAAACATTCGATTTTAGTAAATCGGTTTTTAATCGACTTTAATACAGATATATATATATATATATATATATATATATATATATATATATCAGTTAATCTTATTCCTATATGAGTCGTGTATATATTAATAATTATTAACATACGAAAGTAATTTGGAATAGAAAGTTTTTTGTGGTTTTTGGTGACACATGGTGGTTGTATTTCCCATTTCATAATGAACATTAATTTTTATTCGTTGTAATGAACTGAGTAACGAATTCGCTGAATTAACTCCTTTGAGGATGCAAATTTTTAGTAAATTGGAAAGACTTTGAAGTGAATGATATATAGTACCAAATCTTCTAAAGAAAAAGGATGCTATGGTGGGTGTCATAGCCTGGATTGCTACTTTGACACTCATTCAGGAAAAAAGAGTAAGCATTTACCTGACACTCAGTTCTTTAAGTTATAAGGCATGTAAAGATGTTTAACTCCTTTCCGCTTACACAGTTTACTTTTGTCATGTTACTTTGGCCCAGGAGTTGACGTTCGTGGGATACGAACTTCCTTAGATGAAAGGTTCCTGTCAAGAAGGGTCGTAACATGAGGCAGGAATGGGTAGCTGGTCGGGGAAAAACCAGATACATTGAAAAAGTTTGCTTGCTTTGACTACTCTCTATGCATAACGAAAAGGCGAGGTTTTGAAAGTGATGGATGAAATATGGTGGCTGCTGATTTGAAACTTTCCATAGACAAATAAAGGACAGACGATGTTCTCTTTTGTTTTGTATTTCTGTTCCCATATCATTTGACTACTCCCTACATCTAAATTACTGTAATAGCCATTTGCAGTTGTATTAATTCATTTTTACGTTCAGTTCAAATGTTCATATTCTGTGTGTCCCTCCATTCACTGTATTTTAAACGTCCCCATAGTGAAATGTATTGAATAAATCAAGTTTAAGCTTGCGGAGTTCAAGATTGTATGCTTCTTTTTGCAGTGATTCCGTAATGGTTACTTTTGAAATACTCTAAATGAATTTTGTTGTCCTTATGTGAAAAAAAAAAAGGCAAAAACAAAAAACAGAAGGTGACGACGAAATTTCTCTCTAAATCTTTACCTTTATGCACTCTGAGTGAATTAGAGCATTTAGAAAGAGTCGGAAAGGATTGTGCAGGAGAAAGAAAAAGGGAAAGTAACAATTATTATAAAACGCAACTGAAGAAGTGATTGTTCTGTTCTCGAAGATATAAGTGGGAAACGATGTGTTGAGAGTAAGGAAGATATTTAATATCTGCTGTCACGTGTGGATTGTTCAGATACGGTTATAAATAATGTATTATGAGCAGCATTGCTTATTGTTTCTAATCAGTTGAACTACTGAGATAATCTAAAATATTTATTAACTATTCGAGGTAAATTCTCTTTATGTTTAGGAATTTTTTAAAACAGATAAATCAGTTTTGTCATCAATTTAATCCAAGTTTCACCCCAATGGAGTTAATTATCGGGATGAAAATGGACATCTAATTTCAGTTTAATTTTGAAAATGATGAACGACTGGAGTTTTTTCACCGTTAGACTTTATTTCAATCACTAGACACCACTGCTAAGAATGTTTCGGATTACCGGTTTTTTTTTTTTGTTTTTTTCTTTTTATTCAATGTTTTTCATATATCCAACCAAGCGTTCTCATTAATTTACTCACTTGGATGCGAAATTTCACAACAGGAAATTGAAGTTATCCCAGATTTGTTGCATTTCGGCTTGTTCACTTTTTTTTAAAAAAACCTTTTGAATTTGGATTGAGAGCGCCCTCAATCAAAATCTGGCAAATGATATGAAAGGAATGTTATCTGCTAATGCACATAATGTTCAAGATTTTGTGGATATGGGAAATATTCTCACGTGCACTTGGTTCACGGTTCAAATAGCGAATTAATTTTTGGGTTAATTAGACAGAAATGTCACTTCTGCAGCATTGATGGCTTACAGACAAAAAAGGGTATTGAGAAGGTCAACGAAGTACAAAAGCTGTAGTAAGGAATTCGTCATCTCGGTAATATGTTGTATGCGAGAAAAGATCCAATCCCCCAAATACTGCTCCAATTGTTGCCTCTCCGAATTGTCATTTCACTTCATCCAATGGCTGACATAATTTATAAGATCGGCTATAAGCCTTCACGCTCTGAACTGTTATCTTGGCAAACAGGAAAAGAGAATGTAGAAAACTTGGGGGAAAAAGCACTACTCTCTTTCCAACTTCTCGGTCCATCTCAAAAACGATTCGTTTGAGTTAATTGGTTCATCGGCAGTTCACACAATGCAGCGAAACTCAACTGTCTGCCATCTTCCAGTCTGAACCACCCAAATAGAATGGAACTAGGTCGTACCCGACTGTGGTTTTTGGCATCAGAAAGCACAAACAAACAGATAAATGCCTGCCTTTTCACGCTCTGTGCGCAAATAACCAACCGCTCATTTGTTCCTCGGAAAAAATTCGACCTGAACATCCCATTGGGTATAAGATCAATAATTGTTCTGCAATATTTAAACATTATAAGGCACCTACGTTAGAGGGTTCAACAAGACTTAGGTGTTTAGGAGGTAATCGCGAATAAAAATGTTCAAAATAAATTGATCTCAAGAAACTCAAACTTGTTGAGCTAGAATTCCAGCGATATCGAGATCGCAGCACTTTTTTCGATCCATCACGACATCTGTTGTTATTAGCAGTTTGACATCTTGGGAATTTAAATTTTTGGAATTTTTTGAAAAATCTGTTTGTAGATGATATTGTGCTATAACAGTTAATGTAAAATTGCTAAGAAGTAGTAATTACAATGACAGAGCGGCTTAATTACAGTGATATTGCGAGTAGCAGCAGTAAATAAGCAAGGCGATACGAGATAACTGTTCTGAATCGGTTTGAACAAATGAAGACTGTCTACTCTGGTGCTTCAATGATGCAAAAACAATGAAGAATCGGTGAGAGTAATGATGGTTTAGAATGAGGATGACGATATTTCACGAAAGATGCCGATGATGATGATGATTTCATGAAGATATCATTAGTGATGACGGTTCTTCGACAGGTGAAAAGACTGATTTCGTCGACTCGACAAACACCTTCCCATTTGACATACCCATTGTACCCAGCAACTTATCTTTGCTTCATTGTCATCGCAAACCACACCCTTTTTGTCTCCTTCCTCAACTTCAGTCTTGTCATCACTGTGGTCGACACCGATGTCATGTCGCCATCGTCGGTTTCTCTTGATTTTGTCATTGTTGTGCATCAATTTTGTCTTCTGATGGAATAGCAATGAGCAGGTAATAGTAGGAAAAGTAGTAGGCGAGGTGACAGATGAAGCACGACGGACATTCGAATGATGAATGGATGGGTGGATAACTCGAAATGAGGGAGTCGAAGACTGATGAGAGATACCTATGGATCTCGTTTACAGATCCGAACGACAGTGCAGTGAGCCGTGCATGCACAATGCAGAATTACACCTCAACTGAACAGGTTTAGCCATTGTTGTTGCTGTCCTGCTTTCCGTTGTGGCTGGATGAGAGAGCTTGGGTCTGGGCTAATAGCTACCAAACAACTGATGACCGGTTCCAGATCTATCGTATCCTAATCGCCTTGTTTCATCTCATAATTTCGACTTTGTAATTTTTAGACTACTAGTTTGAAAACAAGGAATATGCTAAATAATGCTAAACGGCTTCTGCTTTTGTTTTGAAAAACAAGTATTTTGCTTTCAGAAATCTTTGGCAAATTGCAACTACAATTAATTTAGTTATTGAAATATAACTTTTCTCTTCAGGTGTTCAGCAACCCCACTGTTTCTTATTCGTTATCCATTATCAAACAGTACTAAAGCATGGCTTATCTATTTCTTCTTAATTCAATTTTATTTGATGAACAAATAATAATTAATTTGGAAACGATCTCTTAACCATCAACTTAAGCTTAGATCAAAAGCTAGACTATGGCGAAAAGGTCTCGTGGCAGCAATGATAACATACTGATTGTAATTTTTTTCAATGCTAATCTAAACCACTACACCAGCAAACTTGTAGGAAATTTTGAACTACTTAAAAGTAGATGAGAAAAGAAGTAGGTGCTTGAACAAATTATCTAGCAATTTGCTTTGACAAGAACTGAAGCCCAGAGCTAAAACAGCCTTATGGTTTTTCAATTAGCTTTCATTTCTTCGCTTTTTTGATTCTAAATACTCTTTAAATTAGTTTAGAAACTTTCCAACTTTCAATTAAAGTAAGAGTAGCAGCAAGCTCTTTTTTTTTGCATTAATAGATGCAGAAAGAATGAAAAGTTTTCCTATATTTTAGCTGAAAACTTTTCTGAATTTAAGCCCAATGTTTGTATGTGTTAAACCGAACAATACGATTGTGAGCAAGTTGTTAGTGGTGAATGTGTCTCAACAATTTCCAGATTAATTATTCAGCAGTGACAGGACCTCCAAATGCTAAATAAGAGAGCAATTATCTGCTGGCTCCCAAATCTCTGATAATATCGAATTTATCCAGCCACATAGCACTATTAGGACTGATTACGTGAGTCGCAAGGTCATCTCATCAGCTGTCCATTTGGAGAAAAGATTACAGGGTAGGGATAGAACAGGTTAAGAATGCTCACTGACCACAATGTGGAAATGACAATTCAACAGGTCTCAGAATCACTGCGGCCTGGTCATCTTCCTCCCATCTACCTCGACCAGCTTAGAAACACGCACACGTAGTGACCGAACAATTATCTTGCAGTATTATATCATCATTGCAGGTTACGAAACAGTAGTTATGGCTGTTATAAACTGGCAACAGTAGCAAGTAATTGTGGCACCAAGCAGTAAGCAATAAGCATGATGAGGGTAAGCTAAGCTACATACAGTAAGCTAGCGTTAATATACAGAGAGAAAGCATGATGTGCCGGCTAACCGATAAAACTGATCATCCGATCTGATCTGTTTCTACCCGGATGTGACGTTGAAGGATTCTGGGCCAAACAGCGGGCAAGGAAAGTACTATGATGGATGTGTTCATCTCGAGTATGAGTGGAGGCGGGGGTACTCACAGACACAAAATTATGTGACAATCGATAGTATTCACTTTTTCTGCTTCCACCTGTATATAAACAAGTTTCCCGTGAATTCATTCCACCTTCTTTTAGTTCGGTTCCTTATCAATTTAAGCATTCTGTTCAAAGTACCTGGTAAAGGACCTTATCCGTAGATTCCTTTTTGTTTGCTTTCTTTATGCGCTTTCAGCAAGGAATGAAGGAACACTGTTCTGTTTACAAAGAGCTTTTCATACTGTGCCATATCAGATTCCTTTCTGCGACCGAAAGATGAACTTAGCACAAGTTAATCCTTATCCTTATCAACTTGCTGATTCTGGATATCAAACAAAGAAACACTGTTATGAATTCCAGTAAATGACGTTTGTACAGCAATGCATTTTTCTTCACTGTAGCAATAGTGACGACGTCAATTATTTACTAGTTTTCCAGCTTGACTCTCCTCATACGGCACCGACCAGGGGTAATAAAAAAAAATCGCAATCGCGGTGCGTTGTCATCATCAGTTAAAGAACCAAGTATGGGCAGGTATCGGTAGTATCGTCGATTATTAGAAGAGTCGTAACAATCGCAATATTAGCGTTGAGAAATATTGCAGTTCCCTTCTTCCATTCATATCGAACTTTTATGAATTTAAATAATACTTTGATTATTGCAAAGCACTTCCTGTGCTTCTGAGCCACTGACAAAAGATGCTTTTGAGCTTATTTTTGAGAAAAATGAGAATTGGAATAGTTTACCATTTTTAATCACCATTTTTTTTTTCAACTCAGATTTGCCTGGAGATAAATAAAATGGATAACAGAAACTAAGTCCTTCAATTTCACTGTTGCATTACTAATTCTTTCGTATATATATATATATATATATATAGTACCAAAATTAATTAATTGTCAGAGAAGAGTAATAGTATTGCTATTATTCAAGGTGTAAAGTGTACTTATTTTTCCTGTCATCAAAACTATTTGATCCAGAGAATTTTCCATTTCGAAAAAATTTTTTCAGTTTGAAGCAATCCAAGTGGACGACAGATTTCAGCCTAAGCTTCAAATCAACATATTCTTCTGCTGATTTTTGTTTCCTTTTCTGTTCTCGGTTCATTTTACTCTTCCACCATGGAGAACAGTAATAGCAGTAACAATAACAATAACGGTGCTATCCAGAACGATCATAACAACAGTATGACGAACAACAATGGTTGCAACGGTAACAATACCACGGAGAAATCGTGCACCCAATCGGATCAGTTATCTAGCGGTTGGGAACGTGTTTCCGAAGAACTTTACGATTCACAGGTATTACGTTTCTCTTCTGAATCAAATTGTACTGTTTTCGCAATTATCATCGCAAGATCTAGCGAACAGCTGCTATCAATATATGTTATCAAATTTTCCACAAAATAATTCAAAAAACGTATTTATCAATATGCGCATTTCGGAGCAAGGCACCTGGTAGATGCAAGCGACTGATTAGGATTCTCACAGCAAAATTTTTTGAAAAAGAAATTTCAAATACTTTTTTTACTTGGAAAGTACGGAAGGATTTTTTGGCTTCCAAAATTTTTTGTGTTATGTTCTAAATAAAATTGAAATTAGNAAATTTTTTGAAAAAGAAATTTCAAATACTTTTTTTACTTGGAAAGTACGGAAGTATTTTTTGGCTTCCAAAATTTTTTGTGTTATGTTCTAAATAAAATTGAAATTAGTCTCTGACACTGTTGGATAACTCCTTATCAGTACTATGACTTAAAAACTTCAGAATTTTGAAATCTTATAGGAGTTTCCAAAATATCACTTCTTTGAAGTATCCGCTATAAGCTTTTGATAAATCTTACCTACTTATTTGAAGATTTGAGAATTTTCAAGTACTGATAACGTTTATCCTGGATTAGTCTAAAATCTGATACTTATCATGTCCATATAATTGTGCGGTTATACCTTCATCAACAGTTCCGTCTCTTCACTCTCTTTGTTCCTTCGTTCAAAATTGCTGCAGTTCCCACGTCTTTTTTATGAAGTGATTTCTGATGTGATTATCAATTTCCATCCTTCTGGTGTGCAGCTTTTCCCCTAAATTTTGATCCTTTTAAATTCCTGTTTTCAAATTCGCCCTTATGCACTTTGGCACTTTGACAATTGTCCTTTACCAGAAGAAAATGAAAAATTTTTAATTTTTCCATTATATTAAATTAACAAATGGTCAGCATTCAGTTTCGATAAGGTATGTCAAATTCGCTTTGTATACTATGTCGCTTTTCTCCCGCATTGTTTTTGGGTATCGCACTTTCGCACCACACATTATGCATATTTTTATGACAGTTACAAATGACTTTTATCTGTATCAAGAATTTTGTCGCTCATTGCTGGACTGAGAGGTGGAGTGAGGTGTATCTTTGTTCCAGATCAGTGACAAATGAGTGCGTTGAAGTGTATAAGTATGCATGTCGGAGGTGAAATAAGATTGAAATGTATTCATTTTCAAAATTGTTCAGGTGATCAGCTCCTGGAACACGTTCTCATCTCTTTCAAATTCAGTGCTGTCCAAGTTAGTAAAAAGTAGCAGTAAATTTTGTCACTTTGATGAAGAATGCTAATTTTCGGTCCAAATTACAGTCTGAAGGTTGCACAAGTATCGACCAAAATTTTATCTGCGCAGGAAACCGATCTTTGTTGAATTATAAGAGTTTAAGTATTAATTCTTAAAGATAGTTTTGGTGGATGCTGACCGTGTTTTTGGTAATGTTCACAGTTTTTTTAAATTCTGTAACTATAAAGCTTAAACGGTATCAGTAAGCTGTTGCTTTTGAATTCTCAGTTGTCTTTCGCTTTGTAAACCAATTTTATAAGAAATATTTAAACTGTTTGTCCTACTTCTCTCTTATTCTAATCACTTTACTTTTGCTAAACATCCACTCCACTAATCTACCTTTTTCTACCTAAAACTTGAAAAAGCTATTATAACCTGCTGTACTTCTCAAAAACTACGAAAAGTATAAGCAGTCTCTCTTCTCTCTTCTAGAACATACATTATTTCATAGCGGATTACATAAGCTTCCAATGCAGCAAAAATATTGCTGTCCCTTAAATACCTGTCTCTTTCTACTTATCAATCACGCTTCATATATTTCTACAAATGAATATCGATGCAGTGAGTAATGAATGAATAGTCTTACATGTATATGTATATAAGATTGAATGAATAAATGATTGAATGAATGAATGGTTGAATGAATGAATGAATGAATGGTTGAATGAATGAATGAATATGTGTATGATCATAGTGGTTTGCGAACCCCTTCTAAAATGATTTCCCCATTTATAGGTCAACAGATTTCTGCGTGCAATTTTAGGGAGGGGAAGAAAGGGGAGGAGTAGGAGCAATAACAGAAGTTTTGAAATGAGAAGGAGGTGGGGGACATCGAGCGCTTTGATCAAGAGTCACATATATCTGCAGAAGATAAGAATCAACAGTGAACCGTTTCTAAAATTTGCAGCAGCGATGTTACCAAGGTTGCTCCTCTTGCACCGATGACTGTTTGTAATAAGAATCGGTTCGTTTCATTTTCCACCTTCCTTTTTTGTACCGGCAACTAGTTTCAGTCCTAGTTGAGAAATACGATGCATCCACGATGTCCTTTCGGGACCATCTCTAGTGACGACGATTTGCCTTTCTAACAAATTATTTGGCGGTTGCATTCTTTCCTCGAGGATTTTTTAGGATCAGAAAATCCTCTTCTCATCCGTAAGGAAAGCAGGAGAGCAGTACTTCCCACTTCCACTTTCTCTTTTAAAAATTTGCTCTGCTCTTTCTCAATTCACTGTAAGAAGCTGTACAGTACAGCTCTTTTCCACTTTCCACACTTATCGATTTCCTAATTTCTCATATGCAAAAATATATTCTCATTCTGCAGTCATTCTCCTCTTCTCCTCATAAGATTTCCTGATAGGATTCTTGAAATTAAAGCCTTAAGGAAAAAATTCAACGGCTGGTGCGAAAGGCTCGTACGCAGTGACCTTGCATCTTTTACTCCAAATGGTGTAGCTCCAAACCAAAATTGGGTTTCTGGGTGCCTGGGAGGGGCGAGTTTTTAGGAGCTGTAAGAAGGAAGGCCATGGAGATGGGTGGTGCGATGGGAGAGGTATGAGAAATGGGAAAAGAGGGGATGAAGACGGAAGTTCAGAGTGTTACAACTTAGGCATGTCATAAATCACCAAATTAACCCGAGTCAATTAACTGATCACTGTCACACAATCGTCTACTTTTCTGTATAATTCTCTTATATTCCTGGAAATATTCCAGAACTTCTACGGAGTTTTGCTTTTTCCATCATCATTGCAGAATCCGAAACTTCGGAAAATTCTTAGGAAGACCTGTGATAATTTGATAATCGAACACTTTGAAAATTAAGCAATGGATAACCACAGCTTTAAGTCATTAAAACTGTGTTAAAATAGTAAGTTCTTTAAAATTCTATGCAAACAAGTGATGCATTTCTGTCAGTACTGCAAAAACCCGTAAAGCATACAGTAATAATTGAAACTGACAACACAAAGCATCCTGCTTCCTTCTAAAGCTTTCATTGGTCAGCTCTATTTACACATCCTTCGGAGTAAGCAGCTCCAATTGGTTCCCACTTGCTTATTTGGTCTTTTGCTACCTAACCTTTAATCTACTGATTTCATTTACGGTAATCTAAATGATTTTTTTTAGTGCACAACTTAAATTTTGTTCTTGTGTATTTTAACTTATATATTAATTGTGTTTCCTGTGACTTTTGAAATGAAGTAAGCATTTTAGCCGCATCGCAACACTTGATAGCAAAATCAATTGAAAAGTGACAATTTGGAAATATTCTGCAGTAGAAATGTAGAAGTTGATCGTTCTTAAGAGATTGTTATCTGAAGCAACCATCGGAATCATATATATATATATATGATTCCGATGATTATGATTATATATATATATGATGATTATATGATATAGATATATATTACATCTGACTCTCGTTTCTCAGTCTCATTCGCCGGATGAGGGAAGAAAAAAGATAAGATACCTCACTGCAGTGTTCAACATCCCTCTGGTCAATTTTTTTTTTTTAAGTTTATAGCAGTCTTTTTTTGTTTCTCGGGACACTTAATTTCTTGTCTTCGTTTAGTTCTACTACTTTTTGTTCTGTTCATTTACCGATCATATCTCCCAGTCAGCATGTTTTCTTCATACTCCTGAAAATATATATATATATATGAAGAAAACCATTTTTCATTTCACACCTCCTCACACTTAATTGATTACATTGTGGTTTTAAGTCTACATAAAAATTTCTGATTTTGTTTGAACTTCGCAATTATTTTTTGCTCTCCGACACATCATCGTTAAAATTATGAGGTCATCCAGTTCAGGTAGTAAATGGCTGTGTGAAGGTAGTCAGGTGCCATACAGTAAACTGTTTTCAGTTGTTAGAACTGCCTCATATATCCTGATATGGACTAATAAAAATAGTGAATACAACTTTACTGCCTCTGTAGAGTTCCTATTTTCTTGTAACTGAATTGCATACTACATCAGCAGTTTCGCAGAGCACTGAATAATATAAGAAGCAATAAATTGAAGATTGAAAATGAACGATGGGAACATCAGTGAAGCATACCCGTAGAGATTTGAATTAAAATGGTCGGCAAGTTGAAGTGAATAAACTAGTGTTTTTTTAAAAATGATCCTTTCATTACTTCAGTTCTTAATGGCATCAATATCTAGCGACTTGAAATTGGTGTTTCAGTCAAACGGAAGTATGAATTCATCGGGTGAAACGCCGTTCTGGCGAGATCAAGAAGAAATTGTCATCACTGGCATTTCTGGACGTTTTCCACGTTGTGAAAATGTTCAGGAATTCGGTGATTTGCTAATGGCTGGGGAAGATCTCGTTACCGAAGATAGCTTACGCTGGCCACCTGGTAATTACATCTTTACAGTATCTCATAGTTTTTATTTCCTCTCTTTTAACATTTTCGCCTAAATTTATATCAAGTGCTGTGAATTTCGTCATCAGCTCAAATCTTTTTGATTATGGAAGCTTTCGCAAAAATGTCTGAAGTCAGTTATTTCTAAATTAGAAGATCAGAACAACTGTTTTATTTGCAGGAATCTATGAGTTACCAAAACGCCATGGGAAATTAAAAGATTTAAAAAAATTTGATGCTCAATATTTTGGAGTGACTCCAAAACAGGTTCTTGATTTAGTATATTCGAACAAGAATATTAGTTCAGTTCAAAAAGCAGCTCGCATGGAATTTTTTGACGATTGTTTTTGACCGCATTTTTTTCAAAATATTTCGATTTTTTAGGTACTGCTACATTTTTGTTAGTTTAGGCTAATTATTTGGATCCTCAAGTGCGAAAATTGCTAGAAGTAACTCTGGAGGCAATTATTGATGCTGGTAAGTTTAGAGCACTTTTATGGTTTATATTAATATATTGTTGTGATCTTCTTAAGTTGGCCACATATTGAAAATCGTCTTTTTTTTGTACCATTTCTTGAGTCATATATAGTTTTCTCACCGCCTAATAAATTCTCACTTATCACATGATTGGGATGGTCTCAAATAGTAGCAGTTCAAAAAGTTTAAAAAAAAAAAAGGTAATTGGAGTAATTTAGATTTCAAAAGGTAATTTGGAGTCCGAAATAAATTTTGAATGGCTAAACGGAATCATTAAATGTTGATATGAAGCCTCAAAAAAAGGCTGTAAGTAATATCTACAAATATATGAATTCATCAGACTAAACTAGAGACTAAATGCCCTTTATGTCGCTTAACCTTGAGCAAGAATTTTCTGCTCATCACAGTTGCTCGCTGTCAATTTAACATCATTTTCATGTTTTGACAGTAGATTCATCAGTTAATAATAGTTGTTCCTTTCTATATACATTCTTTTCTACGCAATATATTCTTTTTTTTTTCTTTTTTTTTTTTAAGAGGAGTTTAATGATTTTTTATAGTGCCACCCCAAAATGAAATTCAATTCATTTTTTTTTATCATTTCTGTTAGTAACATACATTTTTCGTAAAAATTTTCACAAAAGGAAAAATTGATAGGGGAAAAAATTTTTAACAGTATATACAAAAGTTATTCCCTTTTGCCGTGAATAAGTTTCCAGAAGTCTTTTGTGATCTTCCAGACAGAAGCAACTATTCGGATATAATTTAATAGCTTTTAATATGGTAATGTGCAGCATGGTCATTAAGACAATAGCTTTATCTTAACATTTCCTTACCCTTCTCTTTTCTCACGAAATCCCGACATAGACAAGAGATTATTGTGGGCCACTACAATTTGGGCTGTATTTTGCAGGAAAGAGATGCTATCATGTTACGGTAGTTCTGGACTGAGATACTTTTGATTGTTGACTCATTGATTGGCCAGAGAGCACTGCTGACCATAACTTGTGTCCAGAACAAGACAAAGAGGGATCTTTTAATAGAAACTGTTAACATCCAGTTTTCCTTCATGTACTGTTAATGCCTTGATGAGAAACGAACAATATTTTGGTCCTATTTTAAAAAGACCTCAATCAACGGACTCAGTTTTTCGAAATCAAAGATCATGATGAATTGACTCACCACCAATTGGATATTCTTCCAGGACGATACTACTTTTTGTTTTTACTGTCGCAGTGCATTTCCATGAACCACATTCAAGAGACTTTCTTAAGAGTTATGTTTTAATCATCAATATGTTAATATGTCTCGGAATGTCGAAGTTTAAATTTAAGCCTCATTTCATTGTCCACCATAGCTTATTGCAGCTTCTTGGTTATTACTTTGATCAGGTTGAGGAAGAGTGCTATAAGTCTCGCAGAAATCCAAACATCCAAAATTAACCGTAGATTATTTTTTTGTTAACGGTATAGAATTCTTTTGACTGTTTTCTTTCGCCTGATTATCTAACAAATGAAGAATGACGATATTATATGTAATTAAAAGATAACAAACTGTGGGATTTAATTTGGGTATGAGATGGAAGTCAAGATTATCGCAACATGAAGTTACTGAACGCAGGATTTTGGCGATGGATCCCTTCTGTTTAATTTATGGACACTAATTATAACATTAACAATAACTTACAATGATTTTAGAGTCATTCTCGGCAACTGAACTGTGATTTTGGATTATCTTTTTATGAAATTGTAATTTTAAAACATACCTTTAACTTCTCCTATCCACACTGCTTCTAACTTTTGCTTTTTTACTACTAAGATTTACAGATATATAAGATACAAAATCCGAAAGGCTGGCATCTAAAATTTTATTATCCTGGAAACGCAAGACCTTATATACATATACTAAAGGAATAGACTGTCCTTCGCCTAATAATCCGTCTTAATTTTCACTAGTAAAAAAGAGAGGTCTATTGTTTATGTCTGCAAATTTGTGTTTTCTAATCATCCTAATTACTAATTTGTGCGTATCAGAACTGACTTCTGCTTGATTGTCCAGGCATAATTACAAAAGCAACTGTTTTCCACGGAATTTAAGGTTTTTTTTTTTTTTTTTAAACGGTCTTAAGTTACATTCGTGTGGAGATCCATATCTTTTTTTCTTCTAAAAAAGTGAGTGGAGTTTAGTTAGCGCTATAAAACAGAAAATATTTGTCTTAGGTAACAAGTCGGTCGATAGCAGCATGTAGGAACCTCATTCATCCATTACTTTGGATGTGTCAGATCAGCTGTAATTCAAGCTAAAAAGCAACTGAAATTGAATATTCTTAATAAAAAAGAAGTTAGAAAGACTGAAGTTGCAAGAAAAAAAGTCAGAAGGAGATTATCAAAAGTTGCGTATAAATTTGGACATTTTAGGTTTTAATCCAACCGAATTACGAGGTTCAAGGACAGGTGTCTTCGTAGGATGTTCAGCTTCCGAAACTGGTGGTGCGTTAACGCAAGACCCGGAAACCGTTACTGGTTATACGCTAACAGGATGCGTGCGCTCAATGTTCAGCAATCGTCTGAGTTTTACGTTCGACTTAAGAGGTTACTTGGGAATCTCTTAAGAGAAAGTTGAATGAGGGAGAATTGTTTCTGTTTTAGTATTGCACTAAAGAGTGCTGTACTGTCTGCCACGGTAAAAATATTTCGTAGGTTCACGAAGTGATAATTTTATCACTGTTTAGGACCGTCTTTCTCAGTGGATACAGCTTGCTCGTCATCATTATGCGCACTGCAACTAGCTGTTGATGCGATAAGACAGGAACAGTGCGATGCAGCAATTGTAGCTGGAGCTCATCTTACCTTAACACCTACAGCAGCTTTACAGTTCCTTCGACTTGGCATGCTTTCTGATAAAGGGAGTTGCCGATCGTTCGATGCTTCGGGTACTTGTTTAATTCTGCTATAAACAGTGAAAAATCAAAACGTCAAAAAATTTAAACTTTGTGAATCCGAAAACTAATTAAGTTTTTTTAAAGCTAAATTTTTTCACTAATATAAGCTTTTTGGTAATAGAAAAATATCCTACATTTCGAATTATCAACTAAGATCTATTTTGCAGGTGATGGATATTGCCGTACAGAAGCCATTGCTGCAATATTGCTTCAGAGGCAATCGGCAGCCAGACGAATTTATGCTACTGTAGTTCATGCAAAGAGTAATACCGACGGTTACAAAGAACAGGTATAGATCCTGGAATCCATATCAGAAATTTCTTTTACCCAAGAATTAAACCATTCATTGTTATGGAAAATAATACAAATCATTAAAAAGGAAGTGTGAATTTCAGGGCATTACCTTCCCATCAGGTGAGCGGCAAGCAGCACTGCTAGAAGAAGTGTATCGTGAAGCTGGAGTTGATCCTAATACAGTAACTTACGTGGAAAGTCACGGAACGGGTACAAAAGTTGGTGACCCACAAGAAGCGAATGCAATATGTCAAGTTTTTTGTCAGAATCGGTTAGCTTATTAAAATGTGGTGTAATTCATCAGTTATTAGAAAGATAATGAGCTTTGCAGTGTGCTCGTCAAGCTACGTGCCTTGCTTGTTAGGCAGCATAATGGCGTTTAAATTTGAAAACTTTTTTAGAAGCTCTGCACTTCTTATTGGCTCAGTTAAATCAAACATGGGTCATGCAGAGCCGGCATCTGGTCTATGCTCAATTGCAAAAGTTTTGATAACAATGGAGCGTGGCTTCATACCACCAAATTTGCATTATAACGAACCTAATCCATATATTCCTGGTCTTACTGATGGTCGATTACAGGTTTAGTACATATATATATATATGTATATATTACTGCAACGAAAGCATTTTAGTACTCCAATTTCACTCTGCTCTTACTACTGCATCTGTAGTATGACGTATGGGCACTTTTCACTAGCAAAGCTATAATTACATTTCAGTTTCACCTCAGTTTTTTTTTTTGATTTTCTTTTTTTCTAAAAGTAAGTACTACGATTGTTGATTTAGGTCGTTACCGAAAAGACTCCGTTTCAACGCGGTCTAGTTGGTATCAATTCTTTTGGTTTCGGCGGCAGTAATACCCATATAATACTTCGTCCAGCAAACCATGCAGAACGTAAACCAGCTCCGACAACATTCATGAAAATCATTCCATATTCTGGAAGAACAGCAGAAGCAGTAAACAATATTTTCGATTGCGTTCTGACTGATCCAGATAATTCTTACTTGCAGCAACTGCTGGCAAATCAGGCTAATTTGCCCGCCAAAGATACACCATATCGTGGTTATATGATTATCAATCGTGATAAAATTCCTCATCCACCAGATGCAAAAAGAGATGCAAACCTGCCACCTCTTCGAGATGTACAAAAAATAATGATCACTGAGCCAAAACAGATTTATTTCATTTACCCAGGTAAGTTGCTTGGGACGAAGTAATTAGTTTGACCCGTTTCTGTTTATAGATTATCCATATCATTCAAGTTTTTAATTTCATTTCTCTCTTTTGTTTAGGGATGGGTAGTCAGTGGGCTGGCATGATCAGACAGCTTATGTCGATTCCTGCTTTCGATGAATCTTTGAGAAGTTCGAGCGACACAGTCGCTGATTTTGGTGTAAATATTTACGAGATGTTACAGAGTGATGACCCGAGCTTTTATAAGGATAATACTTTAAACTGTATGCTCGCAATTACTGCTATACAGGTTAGCAGTGTTTGTTTATTTAACATGAAATGATTTATTGATGAAACTTGTAAATACTTCAAGTCTAGCTTTTATAATTCAACTAGTCATGCTAGATGCAAAGTGTAGTAACTTTCAAAAGTTTTCAAATTTCACAGTTAAATCCTGGGAAAAGAGTGGCAGTAAGATAGTATATAATGTAAACAATAGAAAGTTAGTGTTAATATTGGTCATGTTGGCAAGCAAGGACTGTATTTTTTAGATTGCCTTAACAGACATACTCTTCCTACTGGGTGTTACACCAGACGGAATAATCGGACACTCAACAGGTGAGATGTGTTGCGGGTATGCTGATGGTGGCCTCACACGTGAACAGACGATGCATTTAGCGTATCATCGTGGTCATACAATTATGAACGCCAATATCAAAGGTGGCATGGCTGCGGTAGGTCTGTCCTGGTAAGTAAAAGATTTCATTTACGGTTTTTGCTTGCCTTCGAGCCTCATAAAATTGCAAAACTTTGAAAGGAATTAAAAATCCTATCAATTTTGTTCACTGAAAATGTTTTTAGATTTAAGCATTTTATAAATTGCACTTTATGATCTTCACTTTATATTTTCTTACTTCAGTGATAAATTGATATTCACAGAATTAGTTTAACCTATATCTTGATGTAGAAATCGAAGTTATGTTCAAAATTCTTTAAAGGATAAATAATTTGGCAAAGTGAAGGTTGCTCAAATTGCTAAGGAAGAAACATGATACCTGAAACTGTTGCTATATTTAATTTAAACCAAATTATATCACAATCATTCACCCATCAAATTTCGACGAAAAAGAACACTGGAGAATGATGGACTGAAAAATAATTAAAGTGAAGGAAAAAATTTTTTAAGTTTTAGTCCTCAATACAATGTCATATAGAGTGTTTTATGACTGAAGTAATTTAGGGAGGAAGCTAAAAGGAGATGTCCAGAAGGTGTTATTCCCGCATGTCATAATGCTGCTGATTCAGTAACAATTTCTGGTGACGCGCAGAAAATTGAGGAATTCGTTGAGGAATTGAAAAAAGAAGATGTATTTGCAAAAGTTATCGACTCATCAGGAATACCATTTCATTCACCGGCTATGCTTCAGGTATATAGTTTCCGAGCACTAATATCTTGCAGCGATGAAAAGTAGAGCTTCTAGCGGCAAATCACAGTAAAATCTTGTTGGAGTCTCCGCTCTAGAAGTTTTGTGTAGGAACCTTAATATTAAGATCAACGACAGGTACATTCCTGTTCTTTTTTCCATTTCTTGTTGCCTAACAAAGCAAACTATTTATATCTGTTAGAATTTTCGAATATTAAAAAGAAACATCTGCAATAAATATATGGCCAAGTGCATTTCATCACCTAGTGTAATTTTGTGCTATTTTTATGAAACTTGATCAGTTTCAGGTTAAAGACAAAATGCTTAAAGCAATGCGCACAAGTGTGCCAGATCCAAAGCCACGATCCTCGCGTTGGATTTCAACCTCAATTCCAGAAAGTAATTGGGAAAATGAATTGGCCCAGATGTGCTCAGCTGATTATCACACTAACAATGCTGTAAGCCCAGTACTCTTCTACGAAGCACTCCAGAAGATACCAGCGAATGCCGTGACAATTGAAATTGCACCGCATTGCTTGATGCACGCAATCTTACGCCGTTCGTTGCAAAAAACCTGTACTAATGTGGGTTTGATAAACATGAAAGAGAAGGATCGCGAACTGGAATCATTTTTACAAGTAAAAACTATCCAAATTATTTTATCTAAAAAATCTGCAAATGGAAACGAATATATATATATATATATATATATATATATATATATATATATATATATAAGATATAAAATGAAAGCGGTAAATGTAACGAATTAATGCAAAAAAAAAATAATTTTAATCGAAATCAAATTTATATATCATTGCCACAATGACTGGCCGATAATTCCGAAGATAATTAACTTCGTTCTTCTCTTAGGCTCTGGGAAAGATTTATCAGACAGGAGTTACTATTCACATCGAAGCCTTGTATCCAGCTGTACAGTATCCGGTGCCGGTTGGCACACCTATGATATCTGCTATGTGGCGTTGGGATCATAGTCAAGATTGGCCAGTTATTGATGGTAAGACGCTTTCAGCTGTGGGTGGCAGGCAAGTACCAACGTCATACTGTTACACAATCGATCCTTTCGCATCTGATTCGAAGGTACTCAATTTTCTCGTACAAAGGAGTTAATAAGGAATAGTTACAGTTCTGAGTGGAATTTGTGATTTAACAGAAATAAAACAAAAGCACAGTGGTGGAAAGTGGATGTGGGAACGACAGCATTGTTATAAAAATATTACTAAGATTAGTTGTAGTAACAGTAGTAGTGATAATTACTAAATGAGTGAAGAAAGATAATAAAGCTGCTTCTTTTTGGTTTCTGATTCAAGTAAAAAACCTGAGCAGTGAGGACCTCACCTGACCAACCAGGGCCATTGATAACAATATTTTTTTTCTGTTCAATTCTCTCCTTTTCTCCTTTAGTGGGAAACGATGATGTATCAAATTTCGGATTAACGAGAAAAGGGTGTTTTTTTTAATAATTCACTATTAGTTTTTAGTGAGCAAATTAAACTAAGAATAGAAAGTGAGAATTTTCACCCTTACTGTTCATCGATTATTAGGGCTCCATGCGCTTAATTCAGGAGACTTTTCTGCTTGATCATATCATCGATGGCCGTGTTCTGTACCCCTTTACTGGACATATGGTATTGGCATGGAAAACGATATCAAAATTAAATGGTGTAGATTTTCTGAAAACACCTGTCATTCTAGAAGATATCCAAGTGTACAGTGCAACAATCGTTACTAAACCAAGTCAGTGATTGCATATTTATAATTACATTATTCATTTCTCTTTCGTAAACAGTAGTTTTATTTGCAGTTCGTTTGGATGTGATTGTAACGCCAGGAAATGGATACTTCGAAATTCTGGATGGAGACCAACTAGCCGCATCTGGTTATATCCGTATTGTCGATGAAGATGTTCCCTTTTATTACAGAAATGTTACTGAAATTCAAACATCGGATATTGCGGAACGCATCGAATTAGACACTGAAGATGCCTATAAGGAATTTCTGCTGCGAGGATATGAGTATGGCCAGGCATTTCGGTCTGTAGTTTTTTCTTTTCTTCTTTTTTTAGATTTTATCTTTGAAATGATACCGGTTTCACGTGCTATCCATCAGTACGAATTATTTCTTAATGGTATTTGGCTGTCAATCTTCTACAAAAAATCGCTGAGAGCGAGTTGACAAATTGATGCAGTTAATTTATAAACTGTTTAGCGTAAATCGAGTTACATGTGTGGATAAGACTCCATTTTAATTTCGTAGTTGAAGATTTCAGAACATAAGAGCGAAGAAGAGAGAAGAGAGTAAATTAACAGATTAATTGCTGTTTGGATATAGGATTATGGATAAAGCACTGGCTGTTGTGTAAAATATTTTAAGTAATGAAATTTTTTTATTTTAGCGGAATATATCGAGCATGTAATAGCGGAGAACGTGGCATGCTTTACTGGACTGGTAATTGGGTGACATTTCTGGATTCACTTCTACAAACAGCTTTGCTTGCTGAAAGGGCGGATAGTCTCCGGTTGCCTACTCGAGTGCGTTATTTAAGAATTGATCCTGTCAAGCACATGGAACATATCCAGGAAAAAGGTAATTCCATCATTCGAAATTGTATAAAAACTTTTGACCTTATGTCATAAATCAAAAACAAGTGTGTAACTCACTTTTCCTTTTTCGAATGATAAAATGATTGTCAACAAGGCATATGGTATGATTATTTGCAATTATTTCTGATCGTCGTTCGGCTCAAACTTTACTTACTTTTAGACGGCATTCAAGTAATCGAATTGCGTAATGATATATCAACTAATGGCTGTGTCGCCGGTGGTGTTGAATGTTGTGATCTAACGGCACATACAGTGGCTCGTCGAATACAATCTGCTGGGCAACTTTATTATGAGAAAATCTATTTCACCAAACATTTCGACATGATGTGAGTTGTCAAAAATCTAGAAATTAATCAGTTAAAGAGGTAGTGGGAGAAATCCAACATTTACATTTTCAACATTATAATTAGCATGGTTATACCTTTTGAAATACCAATTCCAATTTTGTTTGGTGAAATTAATTTGCCAATCTAAATATCAAAATTAGTTCTAGTCTACGCGTTGCTCATAATTTCTTCCTTTTCATCTATATAAAATTGGTCAATTAGTCGACATTGGTTTTTCTCATATTTCCGTGATTTTCTTCTTCTGTTCTCGAAGCTGCTAGCATTTCAAAAAATAACAAAATATTGCTGAGATCCTTCATGAGAATACTTATTGATTTTGCAACTTGTATCAGATTTAATAATCTCTGTAGCTTCTCTTTCTAGGGCTTTCGACGATTTTCCACAAATTCGTGAAGAGCTAAATGCTTATCGGAATTTTCTTCGATCGATGTTAGCCAATGGTTTGGCCAAATGGGAAGTTAATGGCTATTTGAAGAAATTAACAAATGGTGGGCTCCTTTCGGATGCTGTTCGTAAATTTACAAAATTCATGAATCCAGTCAATGAAGCGGAACACAAACGATGGCTCGATGATTCGCAGTTTGTACTTCCCTTAACTTTTGATGAAATTGTGATATGGAATTAGAAAATTTTCGCTATTTAAAACTTTGGAATGTTTCTTCAATTCAGGTCACCAGTTGCCGCAGTTTTTGATGAAATTTTTGCTACTGAATTTGGGGATAGTCCCAAAGATTTTGAAAATAAGGTAGCAGAAAAAATCCAAAGTATGTTGAAAATCTTTAACGTAGATCGCCTGTGGAGTGCCGCGATTGTCTATGACAGAATTCTGAAAACAATTCAGGTATATTACTTATTTTAAACATAAATTACATTTCTTTCTAATTGCAAAGTTAAGACTCTAGCCAATGTGCTGCAAATAAAAAGCTCTTTGGAACAATGCAGCTATATTTCAAATTTTCTCGGCGCAAAATTTTTGTCTGCAAATATAAGCCGAAAATTACAAGTCTTTTTCAGGACACATGTATCGAGAATTCAAGTGGGCATAATTGCAAAGCATGTGCACTCGAATTCATTTCAACTGAACAGCTTAAGTTTTGTGTTGATGCGGTAAACTCACATCCGCTTCTCGAAGTTGAATGGTTGTGTGTTGGACCAAAAGTAGATAATATGGATGAAAGTACGCTAGTACAGCTTGGGGTTAAAAAAATAACGGCTGTTTTAGATAATAAGCAATTTGTACCAGTTCCGGAAATTAAAAACTGCGACTTAATTATCCTGGATAAAATACTATCACGGTAAGTTTTTAAGTGAGAAGATATGTTATTTCAGATTTTTCACATTAATAACCATACTGCTCTCTCTCCCTGTTATTTTTATTGCTTCTACTTTATAAAATGTTCTTGAAATAGCACTGTTTCATCTCTACGTTGGAATCGCAAATTTTGTTTAGTCAAAACAAAAAAAAAAACAGAAACAAAATTTACTTTGAGAGTAGTGAACTTGAGAGCGCACTATATACACATTAGTTTAAACCGTTTAAGATTCGAAAAATACGATTTAATTCATCACTAAAAGTGATAATGTTCTAAATTAATTGAAGGCGCCAGCTTGCTGATACCAAAATATTTGCAGTATTAAGCGAAGAATATTTCAAGAATTCAATGAATTAGGGATTTCCTTTATATGTTGAAAGAAAAGTTTTAATTTTTTAGGAAGAAAGATGTCATGCAATATTTGTCAAGATGCAAAGAGATGTTGCGTGATGATGGTTTCGTCATCGTGGTTGAGACAACATCTGACTATGAGATTGCTCTTGCAATTCAAGGCCTTAGTGCAGAAACAATAAGCATCAGTGATTCTGGACGTATCTACGGTGCTTATTTTACACATGATCAGCTTCTTAAATTATTTGAGAAATGTGGATTCCGTCTCTGTAATTATCAGGTATTTACACTTTACATTTTTTGAGGCATAAGGAATTTTTTAATAAATTAGATGCTTAAAGCTGAAATCTATTTCAAAAAATTGTTCCGTATTTTTAGACTGATCCTTCGATGATGACCACAATGTATGCCATCCGAAAAATCCCATCGCAAGCTAGAGAACCAATAGTAATTGATGTAGACGATATTGAAGAATTTACTTGGATTGAACCACTACAAAAAGCAATTGAGGAACGCTTGAATGAACCAGATTACAAGACAATTTGGCTTACCAGTACAACAGTACGCAATAATGGCTTACTTGGACTTGCTCTTTGCTTCAAGTAAGTCTTAGTGACCCGCAGATACCGGAATGCCTGGATGGCTCAATGAAGCAAGCTGCATATGATCTTCCTGGAAGTCTCCACTAAATTCAATTTAAAAAAAAAAAAAAGAAAAAAAAAGCAATTAAAGAAATGAGATATGATCAAGAAAAGAAATAATACAAGATTCTATGAGTAAAGAGAGATGCTTAATGAATTGAGATGATACTTTGTTATACTGCAGAAGTTCTTCAAAGTAATGAAAAGTAACCAAGCAAACCAAGCAGGTTCTAAATAGACAAAGGCTCGTTCCAGTTACACTTACATAGCAGTGAAAATTTCATCGTTTTGGAATTTCAAACGATTGATCTATTTTGATTCTAATTTTTGTTCTATTTTTATTGAATATCAAAATTTTATTGAGACCTGATTGTCCAAGAGCTTTATTCAGTGCAAGTCTCTCATCACAGAATTTGTATTGTAGTTGAGGAATTTTGTTTTCAGCGAAGAAAATTTAAAATCAAATCGTTTCCGAACATTGATTGATATGAGTGTCAAGAAAGAAAACCGTACTGGCCCACCTCAAATTAGTATGGATAACGAATCAGTGAAAAAGTTGGTCGAGCTTGATCTTCATGCTAATAATTATCGCGATGGCGTCTGGGGTTCTATGCGCCATCTTGTTGTCAAAGAGGGTAAGCTTTCTGATTTTATTTATGTGCTGATTATCCTAGGAAGGAAAGATTAGAATAATATATGGTCACTTTTAAATTCATTTTTAGATTCTTTTATATATATTACCTTCTTGTGCTGGACAATTCGTTTTTAAATTCCTTTTTGAAATTTTCGTTTCAAATGTAGAGAAACATGGTGGCATTCAATTGTTACTCGAAAAAAAAAATTATCTAGAATTTAATTCAAAAATTGACCAACAAAAAATGCACTGATCAAAGACAACTAACGATTAATCTCATTTTCCAGAGAATATGCACTTGTATAAAGAGGTTGACCATGCCTTCATAAACACGTTGATTCGTGGTGATGTTAGTTCACTGAAATGGTTCGAGTCACCAAATCAGTTCTTTGAAGATACTTACCAAAAAAATCCTTTATTAGAGCTATGCCATGTCTACTATTCCGCTATTAATTTTCGTGATGTTATGCTTGCATATGGACGACTTCCACCAGATGCTATTCCAGGGCAGGTATAACATTTCATCTATTATCAAAAGTACAGTATCCATTTCCTTTCAATTAGACACAATTAAGAACGAGCAGATTAGAAGATAAAGGATCAGGTGGTACGTAGCGTCCCGAACTATTGGACAGTAGACAAAGGAAGTCAAAAAAGAAAGAATAGATGATTCAAAAAGTCGCCACTTAAGCGCTCTGTACTTTTTGTGCATGCTTCTGCCCTGTTATTAATTCTTTTTTCCCCGATCTTTTAATTTTTTTTTTTTGTAAAAACATTTTAACTGTTAAATTTTCAACCAAGGTAGAACTATGGCTCAATGAGTGCTTCAAGATATTTCGTTGCTATTCAAACTCCTTTGTCGTAATAAATGGAAATTTAAATAATTTAGTTCGCGGATCGCGAATGCTTGCTGGGTATGGAGTTTTCGGGACGATTGAAGGATGGTACTCGTTTGATGGGTATACTACCAGCGCAAGCTTTAGCGACTTCTGTAATTATCAACCGTGAGTATGCATGGACCGTTCCGGATAACTGGTCACTTGCAGACGCTGCGACGGTGCCAGTCGTTTATAGCACGGCATATTATGCGTTAGTGATGCGTGGTCGTATTCGGCGTGGTGACAAGGTTGGTCCTAAGGAAAAAAAAAAAAGAGCTTCTTTATGGAAAATAAAAAGCTCTTCCATTTTAAAAGAGTTTTGATTGTCATTCATTTCACTTGAAGATGAGATACATTTCAAGTCAAAACTACTGTAGCAGATTCCTCTTATAAATCTGGAAGAAAACAATTTCCGATGGTTTTTGTGCAAGTTATCTGCTTGCATTGAGGTCAAATGATGTAGATAGGAACCAGAGTTACTAATGATAAAATCTAAATAACATTTTTATATTCAGGTGTTAATTCATGGAGGTTCGGGTGGTGTTGGCCAAGCTGCAATCGCTGTTGCCCTCTCACGTGGTTGTGAAGTATATATTACAGTTGGGAATGCTGAAAAGAAAGCGTTTTTGCAAAAGCGGTAAAGTGTTCGTTTAAATGTTTCAGTAACTAAAACCGTATTCTTGCGATTTCACTTATCTGACTGAAGGTGAATTTTATGAAACTGGAATGAAGCGAACTTCTTTACGCCGTTTTCTTTTGCAGTTTCCCGCAACTAAAAGAAAAACATTTCGCAAATTCACGGAATTCTGATTTTGAGCTTCATATCAGGCATCAAACAAGAGGACGTGGTGTTGATGTGGTACTTAATTCATTAGCCCAACATATGTTGCAGGTATTTTTTTTTCATCCATCTGCTTCTTTCATTTACGTTACCCTTAATATACATCATCCTGTGTGGAATTATTACAACAGAACTATATAGTTGCTTCATTGAAATATTAAATGTCAGGTTCTACCATTCATTGTTAAGTAGGTATAGTGATGCATAATACATATATTAGTTATTCATTCAAAATAATATCATTTTAGGCTTCTCTTCGTTGTCTTGCTCAAAATGGACGATTCTTAGAAATAGGAAAAGTAGATTTATCACAAAATTCACCGCTTGGTATGGCAGTTTTCCTCAAAAATATTACTTTTCATGGCATACTTTTGGATGCTGTGATGGATCCGAGTGTTGGGAAGAAAGAAGACTGGCAGGTTTGTCTGTGAAAATTTTGGATTCATCCTAATTAATTTGATTCAAAAAGTCAAAGGAAAATTATGACTCACAGGATTTTCTTTTAGAATCCATTTTGTTCTAGATTTTTCAAGAAAATTATGCTATGTTTTTCAGGAAGTGGCACGTTTGGTTCAAGATGGGATTAAGAGTGGAATTGTGCAGCCACTTTCGTACACCGCGTTTTCAAGTGAAAAAGCTGAGGAAGCTTTCCGTTTCATGTCAGCTGGAAAGCATATTGGAAAGGTCAATACAGTCATAACCTTTATATGCATTATTGATTTATAAGGATCATATCAGTTTGACTTGGGTTCGCGACAAAGAAGAACAAAATTGGAATAGAATAATATGATAGATACTTTCGATAACCAGTAAAAGTTTCATTAGTATTACTATTTGAGAAGTTGTCGGTTGTTTCAAGTCTTTTGCAGTTTGAGTACCGTTTAGAAATCGTTGCTGAAATTAGATGAGTTTTCCGGATATCGAAATATTTTATTGGTGGTAGTAGTTTAATCGACTGAAAAGATTTTAGGTTTTAATGGAAATTCGGCAGGAGGAACCGGAAAGAATATGTGTGCCGTCACCAATTAAACTGCGAGCTATATGTCGAACATTATGTCACCCAAATCATGTTTATCTTATTACTGGGGGTCTTGGTGGATTTGGCTTAGAACTCTCACAATGGCTCATTAATAGGGGTGCTAAAAAGTATGCCTGTAAAAAAGCTGTCTAGTGTTTTACTTAAAAAAAATAAAAATAAAATTTTAACTGAAGTCATCACAATAACCGCATTTCTGGATGTAGTTTCTATTAGAAATTGTTCCAAACTATCTTTCGATCCCCGTAAACTCTCATAAATTATTAGTATTGACTTAATAAATAAAACTGTAGTAAGAAATTTGGAAGACTTGTTATCTATCATAGTAATTGCGGTGTATTCCAGACTGGTGCTAACTTCTCGGATGGGAATTCGTACAGGCTATCAAGCTCGTTGTGTCCACTTCTGGCGGCGGACGGGTATATCGGTTCTTGTTTCAACGCTCAATATATCTCATCTGTCAGATGCCCATGAACTGATGTTACAGTGCAAAGAGTTAGGCCCAATTGGTGGTGTCTTCCACCTTGCTATGGTGCTGCGCGACTGTCTGTTTGAAAATCAAAATGTACAAAATTTCAAAGATGCTGCTGAAGCGAAATACTGGGGAACTCTTAATTTAGATGCTGCTACAAGGAAAGCATGCGGTAAAGAGCTTAAGTGGTAAGTTTCGTCCTTAAATTATTCGTTATTTTTGGTAGCCGATACTTTCATAAGTTGAATTATTTTCAAACAATTTCTATTAGNTTATTCGTTATTTTTGGTAGCCGATACTTTCATAAGTTGAATTATTTCAAAATTTTGAAGTGGTCAATACGTTTCTGGGTTTGCTTATTCCACTTATCTCAAAATTTTCTTTTAATTTATTTCTTTCTAATAGATGGAAATTGTATTTGTTGTATGTTGAAGAAACAACAAAAATTCCTTTAAACTTTCTGGATTTAGGTTTGTTGCGTTTTCTTCAATCACTTCGGGTCGTGGAAATGCTGGACAAACCAATTATGGCTGGTCCAACTGCACAATGGAAAGGATCATTGAACATCGTCGGGAGGATGGTTTTCCAGGCATTGCAATCCAGTGGGGAGCTATTGGTGATGTAGGGGTTATCCTGGAAAATATGGGCGATAATAACACTGTTGTCGGTGGTACTTTGCCGCAACGAATGCCTTCCTGTCTGGCTGCCTTGGATTTATTTTTGTCTTGGAATCATCCTATTGTTGCAAGGTTTTATCTACACCTTTCTGCATTAGTGACTTGTCATTATTACTTGTTGATCTTGCTTAAATTAAAAATTTATTTCAATTTCAGTTACATAAAGGCAGACATTGGTGCTAAAAAGGTCGCAAGTAGTGGAAATTTGTGGCAAACAATGGCCCATATCTTAGGTGTGAGTGACGCAGCGCAGTTGAATCCAGATGCTAACTTGGGAGATTTGGGTCTCGATTCACTCATGGGCGTCGAAATCAAACAAGCCCTTGAAAGGGACTACGATATCGTTTTGTCTATGAAAGATATTAGAACGGTTCGTTCAGTTATTGTTGGCAGTATATATGGTAACGCTAATTTTAAGTGAATCATCAATCCTTCTGGGTTTTCTCACATTTTTTCTAATTTTTGCAGCAGTTTGCAAACCTCAATACTTTTATTGCGCTATTCTGATCGTAGTAAAAAAAAATAATTAAAATGAAAAACATGAACATGGAAATATTCGTCATTATTGAGCGCTAAGATTGAGTCTTTGCTTCCATTGTAAAGTTAGTTAAATTTTTAATTTTTAGCTGACACTGAACAAACTTCAACAGTTAGTGGATTCCGGTGGATCATCTTCGACGGTGTTACAAACAACTGAACTTGAACTAAAGAAAGAAAGTGAAAAGGAGGCTGAGCAAAACACCGTTGAACAACTTGAAAGGCAAATGAATCAATTATTCAAGTAAGTCTTTTGGCTTTCTATTTCACTAGAATTCATTAATGACTGTTGTCGACTAACCATTAAATGTTTATTTCTGACCTTCCAGACAGCGTGTCATGTTAAAATTTTTTCAGAATGAGAGTAGATGTAAATGACCTTGAACCGACGGATCTTATTTTAAAATGTAACAAAGTTGAATCCGGACCGCCAACATTTTTTGTACACTCAATAGAAGGGATTGCTACACCACTCAAGAAAGTTATGTCAAAATGCAACTTCCCAGCATACTGCTTCCAGTCAACCAGAGAAGTGCCACAAGACTCAATTGAAAAAGTTGCACTGAAGTATATTGCGGTATGTTTAGCTTGGCGGATTATTGTTCGGCGGAAGCTTTATGAGGCTCCTTTCAGCATTTTCAGTGCTACTACTACACGTCCTTAGTATAAATGTAATATAGTGTCCGTTGAAACTATATGAATTTCAATTTAATATGTTTTTATGCGCAGCCTTCTGCAGGAGATGAAAAAGGTACAACCAGAAGGACCATACCGGATAATAGGTTATTCCTATGGTGCTTGCATTGGTTTCGAAATGGCAACGATGCTTCAAGAAACTGATGGTGTAAACTCCGTCGAAAGACTTATTCTACTTGATGGATCTCATCTTTATATGCAAACTTATCGAAATGTCTGCTTTGCTTTTTCCTGTAGCTAATTTTGTATAAGAATACTGCTTAAATGATTTTTACAATAAGAATTCTGTGACATTAAAGGTCTACCGAATGGCATTTGGAGTGACCGGTGATACGCTTGTCAACAATCCGTTATTTGAATCTGAAATTATGTGTGCTATGACACTTCGCTTTGCAAATGTCGACTACAAAAAGTTCCGAGTTGAATTGCTACAACAACCAGGATTTAAAGCACGAGTTCAGGTTCGATTTCTGCAATGTCTTTTTACAATTTCATCATGCATGATCTCAGAATTGAATATGTTATATGATGAAACCATTTTTTTTTAAGAAAGTCGTGGACACGGTAATGACGACTGGCCTCTTCAAATCAGCTGATACTGTTGACTTTGCATGCTGTGCGATGCGTTCTAAATTTGTTATGGCTGATAAGTAAGTTACTAATCATAATGAAATATTGAGACTTCAGCACGGGTTTTTTACTCTTAAACAAGAATTCTGAGTTTGCATGTCTGCTATTTTTGCTATTTTAAAATAACTTCCAGGGAGCAGATTTCCACTAGTGATTTAGCCAGTTTCTATTAAAAAGCTATTTAGGTATAAACCAGAACGAAAGTTTAAAGGACTGGTAACCCTGATAAGAGCAGAACAAGGAGCGGCAAGAGAAGAGGATGTTGGTCCCGATTACGGTATTTCACAGGTATAATAACTTTCCTGAATTGCAATGAAGTGTTCTTATCGTAACAAATGCACACACATCAGGTCAAACATGAGAGAGTGATAGGAAAGGAAATAAAGTAGGAAAAGTATTGCAGGTATCTGATGAGAATAAAGTATATATTGTGGAAGGAGACCACGATAGCTTTGTCCAAGGCAAAACTTCTGCAAAAACAGTAAGTATAATCAATGAGCTGATAGCGGAAACAAGCAAAAAAAGTGGAAACGTATGATATATTTATGGAAGATATGTTTAGGAGTGATCAAATCATTATCGTCACTGTCACTGACACGGTAATCATAGTCATCATTGTAGTCGTGGTTGTAATTTTTTTATAATAATTTTTACGATTGTAACCAAGGTTACGACAGTGATCATAATTGCGATTACGATTATGATCGCAGTCATGAATATCATCGAAACTTCAATTGTGCACGGCTAAAATCATGATTGCAATTATGATTATAAGGGTAGCTGCAGTTACAATCACGACCCTAATTATGTTATTACAAACTACGATTAAGACTATGACCGTGACCACGCCTCCAGATACTTAGGAACCATGATTGTTATTGCATTTATAACTGTGATAACGGTCATATTATGACTACTGTTATCATTATAACTACAATTTAGAACATGATTAAAATCCCGCGTTTCCCTTCGCCTCAATCTATGCAACGAGTTTTATTTTATCCAAGATGTAAATATTTATGTGTGCATTTCGACCAGTTATTGTATCGTGATACAAAATAGGACTCGATACTTAGCAAGCAAATATCATGAAATTATCATCGTCATTATAACGAAAATCTTTATCCGTTTCCTGCCGAAGCATTTTTGACGTCAAGTAACACCAGCTGTCGATCGCTTTTCTCGAACAGACATTTCCGCAGGTGCCAAAACTGCAGCTCAAATAGAGCTTGAGCCGTATTCCCACACACAAAACCAAGTTTCTCTAATGTTCAACACAAGTGATCCTGACCGTTATAATTTTAGTACGTTGTTTGTGATAGCTATCAATTCGAGGTATTTCCGTGCCTTCTTTATCACTTTTTGTAACATTTGTTTGTTTCAAGTGATTTTTAATGCTTTTTGCACCTACGACTCCTCCATATTCGTGCATCTTCGCAAGAATGAACCAACGACCCTTCGATATCAGCGTATTATTCCAATTTCAAAGGAGCCTACTTTTCTACAATTTTAGGCTTTTTTCTACTTGATTAATTTAGAAATAACCCCGATAAATTCGAAATTACTTGACTACATATTATTGTGCCTCGTCTAAACTTCGTTTTACTCATCTATAACCCAAGCAATTTCCGTAATAGTCATTAAGTATTATAAATAAATGCTAAATGCTAATGTTGCACAATCAGTGCGATTTCCCGAAGAGTTTCATATTACAGTTTAAACAACAATACGAAGCACCCGGAATTACGTCTCAAACGCAAGAATCGAAATCGTTTTATTTGAGAGCTCCCCGTAATAAGTACTCTCTTGATGGGTGGTTGAAGTTTGAAGCTCTCAAAGAATGACTTAATCTAATTCGTCTAATGCCCAGGCGTGAAATTTACAATCTTGTCACGATATAGTGATAACGTTTCTCGCAAGCCATTTCCAGTTTGCTTCTGAATCTTTTCCAATGAAAATAGCTTGCGCAGCCATCGGTGCTGAGAAGCACTAAAAAAGTAAGAATTATTAACGTAAAAGCAGCTATGAACATTGTAACTCCGTATTGGCTGTCATAAATTCCAGAAACTTGTAAAGATATGAAAAGGCATCATGATCTTCCAAATAGATCAAAGTAATAAGAATTATTTCATGCTCACCTTCCTTCCTGCATTTATCAATGTATATAATGGACGGAATCGTTACAATGCTTCATTTACGACGAAAGTACCCCTTCTTATCCAAATATCCAGTCGAAGCAGCTGGGCAACATCAACAAAAGCAAATAGCTCAAGGTAAGAAATCCGATAAGATACAGCCGCACACAAAAACTGCTCCGGAGAATGACATCTTTTATCTTCCTTTCATCATTTTCATACCATCACAACAAATCTTCCAAGTTCACCACTGATAACTTCAGAAGAAGACATAGCTTACATATTCTCTTTCCTTTCTTTTTTTCACATTTCCACAGACAGCATATTATGCACTTCTAAAACAGCACAACTTTCCCTTCATCAATATCACTCATATATATTGCCATAACTATCCTTGACATACCTCACAATAAACACACATGAAACACCTTACCTACTGATGCAATCACAAGGTAGGCAAAAGTGGGAAAGTAACAGTGAATTAAACACAGTTTTGTTGCTTCCTTTAAATTCATCGATTACAATCAGTTGTGTTCACTTCCATTTTCTGAAAGACCAAGGACACAACTCGGGGGATGCAACTGCGAGCGATATGACCATACGACCTGACAACTTCGTGTGTGGCTTTAAGCAGCATTCGTACATTTTGCTCATAAAGAGTAGACAGAGACAAAACCCAATTTTATGAATACGGGAAATGATATGGGAATTCCTGTGAAGAGGCAATCACCTAATTAATTTATGCTAATTTACACCGACTGTTTTTCACATTTAAAAAATTAGACAATTGTTCCCGTCAACTTTTCTGTCATCCCTGACTAACACCTTCTGTTAGCCTTCTGACACTTACATTATTCTCGTTTACTCAGTAAAGCCACGTCACCACTTAGTTTCAACTTGCACGACCAAAATTGCATACTCAATATTGAAAATAGCCCGTCCATGATTCGTTCTCAACACTATTGTGATTGTCTTATGTAGATAACCCTGCCTGCACTCGCACCGTATTTCAAACAAAATGGAACCAGTTATTTCCATTAATCCAGCTTGGCTAACTGCAAATTCGACATGCTATTGAGAAATCTCACAAATTTTGGTTTCCCTAGCTAGACGCACTTCAAGCACTCTTGCTAAGCCATACTCTTCTATAATTTTATGAAAAAAAAAGGAATTTCAAAGCGTCAGCACATGATTAGTAAAGTAAATAATTTCTTTATCTATATAATTAATATAAACACAATTCCCACGATTCTCGATTTCCCTACAGATGTGAAAATGTTCTAACGAAACTATATTTTCCTCTTATTCAAAATTATGATAGCAAATGGCAGATGAATAATTCAGGTCATTTTTTTCACATCGTTTATTATGCATGGGAAGAGCACTCCAATGAGGTTCACTTTTGCCCTCATTTCATAAGCTCGCCGGTACAAATAACCAATGCTTCGCGATCAGTCTCAAACGACTTATTTATCTCATAATACGCGAAATCCGGCAATAAGAAAAAAGGATAACCCATTATTAAAAATGCGCTTCAAACTCTTGGAGCAGTTTTTCATGACTGAAAAAGAATAACAGCAATAAAATAATTATGGTGAAGGAAAGATCAAGAAATCACATCCAAGAAATCACTTCGTTATTCAAACCAATGACCTTCAATTTGACAATCGTAAAAGATTTTTGAGTGAGATTTATCAAGCACACTCCAAAAACTCGAGCACAGAATGCACAGGATTGACTGATTGGAGCGAAATTCATTTTTTGTTCAATATATATTTTCAACACCCTACTTCGTATATCACTACCGTTTGATACACAATTCTGATCATAGTTTAAAGCTGCATTTAGTTTTAACAAAAGTGTAAAAGTTACACCCACCTACAAACTCGTGAATTCGGATTGAATAATAAACTTCCCAGCAATTTCTGCCGACTGAAAATATAATAAGTTTAAGAAAGAGACCTAGCAGCAATCACCCAAAAAAAAAAAAAACCAACTCACGATTACCCATTTTGAACTCACAGTTATCGAGATGAAGAGTCGCATTTTCCGCTGATTATCAGAAAAAGAAGCAAGAAAAAAATAATCAGAAGACAACTGCCAGGCATGGTAACAACTATCGTTCGATAGTAACTTGTGCAATCAACTCCGCTTTTGGATTTTCTGTAAGGGTGCCCCTTTATTTATGTTCATAACTTTGAACATCAAATTTCATCACTTGAAAAAGTTTTCTACAGTTAATAACAATCAAAGTAGACAAAATCAATTATCAAAGAACTAACATGCAGAAAGATGAACTGAACAATTCGATCAACTGCAAAGCCAATCCGTTTGAAATTTTGTCCATCGAACTCAAAACACCATAGACAAAGGCACTACTTTCCTATAAAAAATCATTGTGTTTGTTATACCAATGTCAGCTGAAACATATCATAGCAAGAGTGTTTCTGATGACCAAAAATGTGTCAGCAAATAAAAAAACATCGGTAAAAACTAAATGTTACAGAGAGATGCGAGATTTAGTTCATCTTAGCTCGTGCTGGCAGATACATTTGAGTGAATTATGAAAGTGTCGCAATTTTTCCTCATCCTAAATTGCCTTCTTAAATCGATCATTGCAAGAGAAAATTGCAAGAGAAGCTTTTACTTTAAAAGATAAGAAAGACAGTAAGCTGAAAGGAGCGACTACGCACTGAACTAGAGTCCCTTTTTTAGTCAAGGGAATCAGGTGAAACAAGCATAGAATAAAGAATAATAGCCACAATATTACATAGTTTCTAAAAACAAATATAATAAACCTAAAACTAGCTGACATAAAGTGATAAGGAACAAAGTTCCAAACGCAAACTTTTAGAAGAAAAAGGAAAAGCGTTAACCAAAATCATTTCGGCAAAACTATTTGAAAATTCAGTCTTCTGATTAATGTAGGGCATGTGCATTAATTTTCTCCCATACATTTCCATTCCTTGAGAATGTGGGAATAATGAATCGGATCAGTCAATAACTTACTGTATCTTGCCTGATAAGCTTTGCTACCATGGAAAGGGAAGCTATTAATAAAATCGCCTGAGCTATACCCAAAAGAATAACAGTTGTATAGATAGAAAAATATATATCAAACTGTATCATCAGGCAGCTTGAAATACCACATAAACATCCAAATAGTGCTAAACTCTGAAAATTTATCACAGCGATGCTGAAAATACACCGCACTTTTGGCTAAGTTACCCATGTTTTTCTGACAACAT
Organism: Setaria digitata; assembly: GCA_003640385.1. NCBI lineage: Eukaryota > Metazoa > Nematoda > Chromadorea > Rhabditida > Setariidae > Setaria > Setaria digitata. The sequence continues at coordinate 49,437 of RCAB01000231.1, read as the reverse complement.
CAAAGTAACAACTCTTCAAATTCACTGAGCCTGGCTAATACTAAAAGTTATTCTTTCCCAAATTTTTGCTGTCTTTCATGTTTCCAGGTTGTGTACCTTAAACATTAATCCCAAAAGCAGTCAGTAGTGATAATACAACTGTAAATTTTGTTCCCTCTCTTCCATATTATCTAAGGAAGAATAATAAACTCTTATTTTTTGTCTCATCACCATCACGATTAAAGAACATTTTAATGCTCATTTCTAAGAATCTAGAACCCCTAACCGATTTTAGCACAAATCTTTTCAACTTTACTTCGACCTATTTCTGATTGCGCAAGTATCGTCAAAGGGATAAGCACTTACTTCCGAACTTAAGTGACGGCTAAAAAAAGGTAAACCGATCAATAAAGAAATCAAAAATGACGAACAATAAGATATCATCGGTAGCAAAGCAACATACTTCTGAAAAAATAATTGCTGACCATTAAAGATTAATTATACATAATGACAAAAACAAGGTCTGTTATGATTTGACGGTGAAGAAACTGAAAAAACATCACCTTCGAAAGATCTGGTATATGAGTAATATAGAATGGGAAGTACACCTGCGAAAGGTTAATGTACAACCTGGAGAGAACATACAACACTCCAACCTGAAAAATAAGTGCAGCGTTTTCTTCCAAAAACTTCGGTATTTAACTGTTTAACGACACTTTTGTAATTCAGTTTCGGGAAACTTTTAAATTAAGCATATTAGACACATAAATATATTATCTTTATTAACAGGATTATCTAAAGAGCACATTTATTGCAGTCTGAAGTACACTAATGAATTTTCTCATAAATTCTCCGATCGTGATACTAATTCTGAACCGTAGAAACAAAGAAGGATAAAGTCGAAAAGGTAACTAAACTACTTTCTTTAAGCACAGCATTAGTATTATTATTCCTCATACAAAAGACATGCAGAAAAATGAATGTAGGGAGTTTTAACCTTATTCAAAAATTATTCCAAATAAAACTTTTCATATTAAAAAGACCTGCTAGAATAAAAGCGTTAACTGCACGGAACCCTTGATTTTTTATTAGTGATCAGTTAAAACATTTTCCTCCGGTCCTAGAATTAAATCCAAATTGGATCTTCAGAATCTCTTGAATACAGGATTACTTTGTAAAACTGGAGACGATAAATCCATTTAAGAAATGATGATCTGAAGGAAAGCAGAATTTCAAGCCGGTATCGCGACTGCATAGCTACAGTAGTATCAGCGATTCTCAAAGGTTCTTTCGTTACAGTATAAAAGAAAGTCTCGGTGAAAAGTCCCAGAACTATAACCATTCCTGCTATTCTCTGAAAATGAAGTTAAATCAAAAAACTCACTCTAATTTTAATAAAAATGTCACTGAATTAATAAACTTAACACTAAAGTGATGAAGGTCCACTGGACCAATTGCAGAGCCACTATCATCAAAATGCAATAGCACCGAGAGCACCGCATAAATAATTAAATTTGCGACAACCGTGCATCCATGCCTATAAAACCAACCTAAATGTAAAGCCATGAAAAAAAAAAAAAAAAAAAAAAAGACAGACGAAGAGCTGCATATAACAAATAACCTAACAGAGTTCAACGTCATCCGACGGCCTTCATCGCTTGCTAACTCCGGTATTAGAGCCAAGTGTGAGATCTGTAAAACAAAGCACTACCAAGACTTAACTCCCAATAATGTAAACAAGAGAGAATTTTGAAAATGGAAAATGAATGCTTTTAGCTCAGTCTAATGACTATCACACTATTTAATATCCCGACTCGAGAAAGAGAAATGATATATGAACACCCATATTCATAGTAAAATACAGAACAGTTACCTGTACAGCAGCCCAACCAATTTGAAATACAACTACATATGGTGCATACCATGCAAAAAGTTCCCAGTCGGTTGGTGAATGATTACACATAAAGCATTTATTGTAAACAAATGCAAATGAAAAAGTAACTAATACAGTGCCTGCAGCAGAAAACAACCCATTCATTTTGTCATTTTGTTTTTTTCTAATCAAAGAACATCAGTGAAAGTAAACGAATCAGATAACACGCGTGTACAACCAGAAAGACCAGGAAGTACCTCAGTAACGAAGACGTAGGTGAAGGTCCAGGGAACCATCTATTCAAAAATTCTTTCCTAAATATTCCATGTAAAACGCTCAAAATAAGTACTGTATGAGTTAGTTCCTACATTCGCCTATCATATTTGTAGATTTGTGAAAAAAAAAAAAAAAAAAAAAAATTACGACACACCAAGGGCATGCCATGATTTCCTTTGTCCACAACGTCGAAAACAAAACGGTACAGGTGTTGAATCACTCAGAACTCCAATAAATGCCGTGCTCAAGGCATCGGTAGCCTATAACGAACTAGTTAAAAGCACATCAAATAGTATATATTTTCGATGTAGAGGGACTGTTTGACAGCAAATTCAAACAAATACAAGCATATAATTCATACCATATTATTCAAAAAAGCAAAAGATAGAAATTCATAATTTACGGAAGATATGTAAAAGAATTATTCATCGGTGTTTACTTTGCAAACTATTACAGCATAAAAATAATTGTTAAAAAGCTATTACCATTTGTTTCAACATCCTAAATCTATGAACTGAAAGAAGAATGAATAATAACATGACCCTATCCGGTACATAACCTCGGTCTCTCCTGTTACTAATATCTTTAGGCTTTAGATCTGGGTGAGAAAGTCAATGAAATACAATTTTAAATGAAACCTGGCCAATTAGCATGATTAAACCAGCCACAGAACTGCGCATAACGACTACTTTTTCTAGGAATAACAAAAGATACGTAAACCACATACTGGCGCACAGGTCGTTATAAAAATGCCCAATTCCATAACCAAGTACTTCACATCCACTTAATTCGTTTGATGCGTCCATAGTCTCCTAAAGTAAAGTGCACTCGATAAAATTGAACTTGGAGTTCCTAATATTCTGAAAAGGTGAAAAGTGTAGGAAATAGACACATGAGAGACTCGCTATTTCATTTCAGAAGCAACAGATCATATCAACATGGTTACTCATTTGACACAGGAACAATAGTTCATTTAATTCCACCACCACTGCTTGAAGAAATCTATAACCAGAGTAAAAGTTTCTTCGTTCTGGTTGAATTCTAAGACTGTCTTTACCTGTCCTAGCATTCATCCGGAATTATTAGAATCGCACCGAAAGTGTGAGGTCGTTCCTTATCGTGTGAACCCAATTCCCTCTATGAGCAACAGTGCGCATCAATAGTGTGTGATATTATCAAACTAATATTTGCCTCTAAATAAGATGCTAATATGTTGGTAAAATTCTAGGAAAGTGACATTCAGGCTGTGTAAGTCACTGAAACTTCCCTCGTCAGAAACACTCGCTCCATCTGAGATTCGTCCGTAAGCAGCAGTCCTGGTGTGTCTCTCCTCTCCATTACCTGCTCCTTCGTCCTCGACCATTCCACACCTAAAGAACTGCATTCTGTACCACTCTAAACAATCACCTACTTGCTAACCATTCACTGCCCACGACACGCTGACAAGCCCAAATCCACTTAAACCCAAACAGCATCACACCTGACATTGGCAGTTAGCAACACGAACTCAAACCTCACTTAACTGTACCGTAGCCATGCAGCTGTCTCTTCCGTTCCTAGTTTCAGCATGTCTCACAGATTTTCTCGGTCTGTGGTTTCTCTCAAATACTACGCTATCCTTCTTCTCTCGCATTCTGACAAATATTGTATGAGCGAATATCACTACACCATACTGTATGGCACTCATTTGTGACTTCACTCAGTCGTTTGGTTAGTTTTTTGAAGTAGTCAGGCAAGTGTCGGCAGCACAGTGCTATTCATTTGACGATTCGTTTATTCCAGAATTAGAGTATACAACTGGTGTCCTCCCGAGTAGCATATCTCACGTTTAATGCTGTCAACTGTAAGGACATAGGAGAATGAGCACGTTTGATTAACAGTCATCCAGAACGGGAAGTGTTTCGACAGGAACGCCGCAGCTTATGCATAAAACAAACACAAAGAAACATAGGAAATGTATTCAACTTTTCACTAGACGCAACCTATTAATAGAGTCCTTATTAACGATAAATCCAGGTGAATCCACGAGCGATGCACTTCGTTTGCCACACTCGAGGCCTCATTATATCCCCAGTGCTGTTTTTTATGCAGATAATATAAACACTTCATTTTTCATTCAGGAAAACTACGACCAATCAAATGTTAGTCACCACTAACTGCTATTTACCAATTGGCAGCAAAGTTCTTTTCTTTTTTGTAATGTGATTGATTGATAGCATTATATGATTTCCATTTCAATAAATAAAACATAATTTGCCATAAATATTCACATAATACACGATTCTACCATTTCAAATCGGGGCTCGGAATTTTTTGTGCTAACAATTCTTAGAGAGCTCATTTATTCTTTCGCGTTCGCGGTTTGATTGATTCTGATAGATCCCAGATCTCATCTTCACTTAAGTAATTGCTGAATCCATTAAAGAACTGGATAACCTTTTCATCCTTCTCTATCGAATAATTCCTGAAACATCTGTCTACATCTTCTTAAATGATCACATCTTCGAAGAGAATTTCAATGTTCTGAACCGGAAAAGCTACTGCATTCAATTAAATGAACGTTACATAAGTTGTAAGCATACACGCGCGTTCGTATCGTTTCTGCTCAATTATTTTCCGGCTGAGAGCAACACAGATATAAACAAATGTATTTCGAAATCAAATTTACCAGCTTTTAAAACACCGAATGCTGTCCAGAATTGCGAACTGCTGCCATCTTTTGCCATAATTAAGCAGATTCTTCCTACCGTTGCTCTGCTCTGGGGGAAGATAATCACTGTTTCCGATATGTACAAATGTTAAATCTTGCAGAACAAGACCTCTACAAAATACTTGTCTTTTCTTAGATAAGATTTGTGGTAAGGTTAAGCACCTGTCCTTTCCCTTTCAATTCATCCTCTCCTGTATACTGCTGCAGCTACTTGAGATTCAAGTAATAGTATTTCCAAAAATGTTAGGATAAAATAGCATGTACTAAAAGAATTTGGCTAGTTTTAAAAATAGGAACTTACATATAAGGTAAGCAAGGAGGACGACTTTCGCCAAGCAAAGTTCGATAATTTTTGAAAGAATGGGAGCTGTCCATCACAACTGAGTGCTCTTTTAAGAGATCGGTGATGTGTTTGGACCAATCCAGTCTCCGAATAGGACCCGAATCCAGTGCTGATAAGATCGCCAGATATGAATTGTAATTGCCCACAATTCGCAAATGCTGTAGTTGAAGAAAAAAATCTAATATGCTGAAATTTGCAACAAACAAATGTACCTTTTCGGTTACGATGAAAAATTTGCTTATGCGGTGCACCATTCCGCTTAATGTTTCAGATTTCAATCTAAGTTTCAAAGTCTCAAGTACCTGATATTCAAAAGTACCTAGTGCTACTTGAGTCTCTAGTAGGAAATAGTTTATCTTTTAAAGTTGCATTCTATCTTTCTATTTTTTGCATTTTCTGTTAGTTGACTGTTGATACACAAAGATATGCAAAAGTACTGCCATCATAATCTTTTCGGTTTTTAGTACTGTACTACTGATTCAAATGTTGTACTTTCGCAATTCAGCACAACTCACTTCTGCCTACATGCACCCCTTTCTAATTTTTGAGAATCGCTCAAATGACATTTTCCGTCCATATCATTCGACGCAACGCATGGCCATCTATGATAAGTTGATAATCACTCTTCATAATTATTAGCGGATTTGCTGGTCGTTCTCTTTGCTGCGACACACACTACTGTTCGTCGATGTTGTAGCCAAAATTTCATTCGTGGATTGTGATCAAGTCATTTCATCAAGTGTTTTTTGTTTTCTTTTCGTAGCAGGAGAGTCAGTTTCCTTCAGTAAAATTTCCTTGCGGTGATGTAAAACAGGCAAACTAGCAGCAACGAATTACAAGAAAAAAAAGAGAACCTTCATTATTTTGACAAACTTCGACATAACTTTTTCACGAGTTCTGTGCTCATTTGGTGTTAAAACGAGAGTTCGAACCCAATATGAAACCTGAAAAAATACGAATTTTCCATCCCCCTACTAAACTATTTTGCTACAAGTTACTGCTACGTAATTTTCCTAACAAGTGCTTCGACTCCCAGCACGTGTATTTTAACAGTTACAGTGCTACACGTTTCCTGTAGACATCACTCAAAAAAAAAAAAAAAAAAAAAAAATGAATATGATGGCAATTAAATAATAATCATCTTACCTTGTTAAAATGCTCAGTGAAGCGACATAAATTTGGACTTTTTTTCTCGTTTTGTTCTTGTGCCCACCAAAGCATTTCAGCAGGCTAAAACTAGCATTCATAGATAATAAGAAGTTTCTCGTTTTATACAAAAAAATTGTGCCAAAAATTTCGAATCCACAAACTTAAGCTTATTCAATTTTCTGCCTTAGCTCTTTGGAATCAAAATATGCACGTGACTGTGACAACCCTTTTCATCTTATCTTATTTCCTTGTTTTAAGTCGCTCAGGCTTACAATTAATTAACGTCACCTCAATCATATGGAACAATTCTGCATCCAAATAAGTCATCTGTTTGGCGATAACTGCAGAACGGATATCAAAAATTGTTAGATGCCTAGAAAGAGAACATGTTACAGATGAAACGGACAGAAAACAAGAGCAGTAAAAGCGTACCTTGAACTGCAACCTCTTATATTGGTTCGCTCCGGTGAAGACATCATGAATTTTTGAGTTGATTTCAAATCTAATCGTGACATTAATCTTTTCCTGAAAGCAGTTTCGGAAAGAAAATTAAATAGAAGTAGAAAGCATCACTTTTCATTTCTCTTGCTAGTTAAAACTTTTTTTATCCATTATCCATTATTACTTGAGGAGAAATTTGTGCAGAGCAGACCTCAAAATCCTTGCAAAGGTATAATTTTCGTCTTTAACAAGCCGACTTATAAATTTTGTAATTAGACGAATAAGTTTCCGCGTTTGTTCCACGGCGCACAACTCATCAACAACTCGTACCAACATTGAAAAAGTTTGGCGAGCTACTCTTATCGACTGCTGTTCTTTTATCGTACACATATACAAATATCTAAAGAGGAAAGAAGAAAACATTTTTATTTCTAGTTTTCTTTTTTTTTTTTTCCTAAAACAAACTAAGCTTACCTATACGTAGTCATCCAGCTGTGCAAATAAGAATAGTTAATGTAAATTTCAAGAAAAAAATAGGGAACATAACTGGACAAGATTTTTCTTTGCATGATTATGGTCAGGAAACTTAATAAGCTAAATACATAGAGGTTTATTTCTTTGTGATTTGATTGCTAATTCGAACTTGTACCTTCGAATTAGTTTCTGGATCAGTTCATCGGACGCGACAAAACTGCGATAAGTTGTGAGGAAAGCTTCTTGATAAAGCAGTGATCCTGACGGCTGGGTCGCAAAAGCAATCAGTGCGTCTTTAGGTCCACCACGTACCTTTAAAGGAAATGAGATATGAAGTAAAGCCTTTGTTACACATGCTTACAATACCATGTAATTACAATTAAAGTGCTGTAAGAACAAAGCCAACTTACTTCATTGGGTTTGGAAACCGCATCATGTGCTCGTAGCATTAGCCAATCTGTCACATCAACGCATTCCAAAATTTCAGCAGTTTCTGAAGATGCCAATGGAGCTGTTCCTTTTGAAGTCGCCTCATTCTGTAGCAAATACCTGCTAATAGTCTTCGAATGGTGCTCTGGCAAAGAAATTTTCAAATACCTACATTTCCGAAAGAAGAACTGAAAAACTCGCCCACAAACTCACAACTCGATTACCGGTGCAAATAGCAAAGTTTAACTCAGGAATTCAAAAAATACGTGAGAAAGATTGAGATTTTAATGATTGCTCCCTCCACGTCAAAGCGAAGAATTAAAATTTTACTGCGTCAAGCAAGCTGAATTTCATTGCAAAGGTACCTCACTTCATAGAGTAGGTAGTGCAAAATTGGGAAGGATAAAACGAACATCCTTTCCTCTTTATACCTCATCTGTGTATCGTTTTGGTAGCATAATCCTGTCAGTTTCTGTGTATTGTAATAACTGGCTCAAATCGGAGAAGTTCTGATTTGACACAGCTGCTCCTGAAGAAAATTTGTTCCAAAAAATGATACAGTAAGCTTAAAATGAAATAAAAAACTTTTTTACTGATCTGCCAACAACTGAACCTGTGCTTGTAAGATCATAACAAATAAACGGAAACGTGGAAGAAAGAATTACGTAATGCGAAAGAAAAAAAAGCGAACTGGATAATGAAAATTCGAATGAAATCTTTTTTTTGTATTGTTCTTCGTGATAACGTAAATTATCATTCAACACGATGTATGAAGCAAGTGTTGAGCCTTTGAAGAAGTCATCCTGATCTTCACTTTTGTTCCCAAAAGTCTGCAATTTCAAATTTGCTTCTGTAACTTAGTCTGTTTAGTTCCCTTAAATTACGGAAGCAAACTGCACAACGTCAGAAATGAGTGCGGCATGATTAGTAACACTACGCACTCGTTAATAGAGAAATTGTATGTAGTAGTGAACGCAAATAGTAAAATATTACAAGTTTATGCAAATCACCTGCATATACTGAATAACGTGGCGTTGCTTTGGAGGAATTGGAGGTGAGGATGATGATTTGGTGAGACCCATTTTCACAGTACTATGTTCTTCATAAGAACCACTCCCACGACGATCTAATAAGTTGACGTCCTGAATATCAATGAACTTCAGACAAATAATTAAATTCAACTGATATCTTGAATCGAAATCAAAGAACTATGCTTTCTCATTTATGCATTAATTGAAATTCAGCTGAACATTCACAACACTATTCATTACATTACCTTAAAAGTTTCCACTTGCCTCGCATTTAATTCACTTCTATCAATTTTCTGTGCAGCATCGTCTGAAATGATTTTTCCATTCTTTTTTGCGGTCTTCGAGACTTTTCTGAAAAATTCTGGCTAAGCATAATAAGGAAACGAATTATACTGATAATTCAGTCATGAATTACTGAAAACTTCCGAAACGGGAAAAAACAACTGCTGATAATTTACTGAGAAACAGTATCTGTGTGTTGAACACTTTTGATTTTTTGTGAGATTCCCGCATCCAGATTTGTTGTGTCATTTGTAGTTTTCAGCAGATCATCCGCACATTTAGTTCCATCCAAACGATTACGTCCAAACGAATTTCGAGGTGTAGTGAAAAAATCATCAGTTGCCAGATCATCATTGAATGACATATTGCCATCATGAAAGGTATTCACAATCTCATCACCTCCATTACCGTGTGATCGCACCGTTACCTGTGTCATTTTTCCCATAGAAGAAATAATCTTAATTAAATTGAAAGTTATAAATTAATTGAAAACTGTCGGGGTATTACTTAAAGTACAAAAACTGGAACATAAGTAATAAAAGATTCGAATACCTGTTTGCTATTCTGTTGCATATTAAATGTCCTTGTTTTTCGCGTTCTTATTTCACTGCCATCAGATAGCCGCTGCACCTCCTCTTCACAGGTTTTCGTATCCTTTTTTTCTTCTCGTTCCTCCCTTAAATCCAGAAAAAAAAGAAATGACCATTTTGAATTGACTGGAGGATAGATAGTATAAATTCTATTTAAACAATTTACCTTTTTTTCTATCTAACAGCAGATTCACTTTTCGGAACTGTTTAAAATAATTATTTCTTCTCCAATTCACATACGTAAAAAACGAATCAGATGTAAAAAATAAACCGAGCACTTTGATAAATGAGTAATAATGAGTTTTCACAACCTTTTTTCGTGGACAATATCAGAGTCGTCCTCGTCAGTATCTTCGTTTTCAACCTGAGGGAAAACTGGCTCGAATTTTGCTACTTGGTGGAGATTTAGTTGCGCTAATAAGTCATCGAGGCTTTGATCCATTAAGCTAACATCAATAGTTCCTTTAAGAAAGTCCATTTATATGCCCAAGTTTTTATATTTTTCTCGCCTTTTAACTATTAGAAGCAAATGGATGAAACATGCAGTGAAACAACTTCGAGCTCACAGTATAATAATATACTTCAGAATCAGAAACGCAGTGCAGCGCATTCGGAATTATGACACTAAAACTAATTATTTCCATTCAGTGTTAAGTGTGCTAACCTTAATCGATGGAGGTTGCTCCAAAAGTCATAAAATATTCATTTAATGAATGAGTAAAAACATGTCACTGATTTTTTAAGGAATGAATAGATGTAAGATTTTGTGCTTCACATCTTGCGACGTCTTCTTTTGTGTAGAACAACGTTCAATTAGATAACATTCAACTGTTTAGCATTTTGACATGGAAAACAAAAATAAATAAAGGAAACTCGCCAACAGTTCCGACCGAGTGGCTTAAAGATGAAGTTGCATCACCGCTGGGTGTACCGTGGAAACCTGAATCATTTGGTCCTACTGATGCGCTATGATGTCTGCTGTGGAATTCGATAAAGTTGGCATCCTCGGGTTTTGTATTGCGTGATTTCTCACCGATTTCCGTAATAACCTAAAAATTCCTAGTGCTTTTTATGGGATAATTAACCATGAGCAAATCTTCGGATAATTATTTATTAACTTAGAATTGAGTTTTGTAGAAAAGCAATATTCAGAAACTTCGAATAAGAACATTAGATAATGCCATATGATAGAAAAAGAAAACCAAGGAGTCAAGGGCTTTACGATCTAATTAGCGAATTGACTAATCAAAGTGATAAGACGTCTTACAGCATTACACACAAAAGAAAAAGAAATTATATTACACTGAATGACTAAATATTAGCAATCAAAACTTCCAATGACAAATCCAGCGAAGATTTCTCTAGAAATATTTAATAATAAAATCTGAAAACCTTCAAAAGCTTAGTAGCTAAATATGTTCCTTCACTTGCACTTTCATCGTTTTTTGAACTTCCTGGCTGTGCATCACTATTATCATTATCGTCATAGATATCAAGTGATAAGATTTTGTTTTCAACCCAATCCAACAACGCAATTAGCGCATCCTGGAAAAAAGAGACTTCATCATCAATAAGAATTATGAAATGTGAAACTCCAGACCATATGTGAAATGTATAATAAACCGACCTGAACAGAAGGCGCAGGGCATTTCAGTGTTGATATATAAGAAAGGACTGAATCAAACACGGCATTGGCGCTACCAATAAGTACTTCAAACTTATCAGTACGGATTACTTCGTGCAGAAACTGTATTGCAACTTCAATTTCCTTTACCGGCTTCATCGATCCAGAGGTGCTCTTTGAATTTTCCTGCATCAAATTCCAGCAATATCCGTAAATGCTATTAGATATAAAGATATAGTTTCTATCAGCCACTTAGCCATCCCTGCTAATTGGAAAGGGTTCATTCTCGAGCATTATGAGTGATCTCAGATCTGGATGAAATTTTTATTCATTCTGTTGCAGTTACGGTTGTGAATCTGCATTCCAAAAGATTCCAAAAAAAAAAAAAAAAAAGAGCCATAACAACTAAAAACAGCTGTTCCGGTATTAACTTTATTTCGTGAGGTAAGCTAGTAAGGAAAATCCAAAAAGAAAACGCTTAAATGATATTTTTCTACTTACGATCGAAGATGCAGCAGTGTCAGAAGCCCTTCGAAGCGGCGCACTAGAGAATTTTGAGTCGATATGTGAAACAGTACTGGGTGACGGCTGAAATGTATTCTGAAGTGTTAAGTTTTCATTTTTGCTCTCTTATTTACATTTTGTGGAAAAGAATTTAAGATTCTGTATTTTGTTCTATTAGTAAAAACATTCTGTTCAAAAGAAATTTCAACAAAAACCGATGAATTGGTAATTAATGTCATGATGCCCATAGACTTTTTCTTGGAAGAAAAAAGGGTTCTACATGCACCACCCACAAGAAAATAGAACCCCTTCGACAAAAAATTGAATGTTTTAGCTTGGATTGATTGATTATATAGTAGGACAGCTGAGTTAAAATTAATTCATTCTCTTCAATAAAATACGATCAAGAGAATAAAAATTGTCCGAATAATTTAAACATCACTGACAGTATTTCATTATTTAGTTACTTAAATGCACTTCGGATTTAATAAGAAATCAAAAATTCGAAATGATCATGCAATACCGAAGTTTAAATTAATTTCAACCGATGACATGATCAAGCAGTGGCATGAAATTGGCATACCAATAATTGCGTTAATACTGCGTTTCAGTTGTAAATAATAACAAGTGAAAAGAAAACCGAAAATAAAATTTAGTATTAAAAGTAACATGTATCGTATTGCGTTTAATGTTCAATTAAATTCGAACTACAATCCGATTTCCACGAAGAAACAAGGATGAGCTTCCAGCTAAATAAATTTGTGCTGAATCCCAATAAACCAAAACTATTCAGCCGCACACTCCACACCATTATCGGAAAAGGCTTACCAAGCAAGCCAAGAGCCAGTTCTCCAATTAGCTTACTTCTGGTTACTTTGTCCGACAACTATTCCACGCTTGGCACCGTACAAAAATTTTTACCTTCCATCCATCTATTATGAAGGCAAATTATGCATGCATATTAGCTAACAATAATTATAAATCATATTCTGGATTTAAATTATATTCTGGATCACTTCGTTCTGAATTTTTAATGTAATTATCTAGAAATACCGATTAAAGGAACAGCACGATGAATTAAAATCGAAAGGATTTTGCACTGATCAATCACAGAAGAAAAACCGAAATATATAAAGTTCAGGTTCCTTCCTTTATCTAATATTTTCAGTAAATGATGAGGATTACACTTCGGCTTATTTCGAAGCCAACGCAGATGAATCTTTTTAACAGCAACCAGCATGAGAACATTTAATCCATTACTTTACATTAAATAGATTTGTAGTAGTGGTTCTTAGGCTCTACTACTAGGCAATACAAAAGACATTTGCGCTTCCAAACAGTACAAATATAACCATTCAAAATCAAAAGTAGTAAGACTGAATATTGATCCTTCAGGGTTACCCTTCTAGCGACTGATCTATTCTGCTTCATCCTGAATGTATATGAGGCAGAGAACTACATCAGAAGTGGAAACTAGCACCAAACAGAAGAAAGAGGGATAATGAGTGAGAAGTAACAAGGTTAGTCATAGGCTAAAACATTTTATAAATTACCCGGAATCCTCGGAATGCATCTCGAACTTCTCGCAATCGGTTACGAAGTGAAAAAGGTTGTTGTGGAGAAGATCCAAGCTCTGTGCCAAAATCAAATTCGCTCTTAAACGAAGACTCAAACATCTACAACGAATAAGGATAACAAAAGTGTACGAAAGAACTTGAATAGACATCGAAGATAATATTCTGCCACTAAATATCAAATAAATCATCACTCCGCCACCTGCTCCACAAATACGTACGTTCACCTCTCCTCTTCTCTCAAACTAACCGAATGGCCTTGTTATTCTTTTTTTTTTTTTGGAACTATTTGGTAGCACATTGGGAAGGGAAATATCCTGAAGAGGCCAAGCTCCTTCTCATCCAAATCACTGCTCTGTTAATGCAATACAGGGTGATGTTGTATTTATCGTTCTTCTCTAGGCTAATGCTAGAATTTACCATTCTCAGGATCATAGGACAGTGCTGCTGTTCACGTTAGTAACAGGCCTTACTGTTTCACAGCCCTCTTTGTTACTACTCATACCAGTTATTTTCCCGAGAGATACTAATTGGTTGCATTTATCTTATTTGATGTAGTTTAAAGTACGTGATACATTCCTTGTTACATGTAAGAGATTACAGATGTTCATGTAGTAATAATGATGATAGTGATGTGGTAGTATCATCGACCACGTTGTTTTAGCCAAAAGTTAATAACCCTTCAGTGTCTATTTCTACTAAAAGGATGAAATGATAGGTAATTTTGCAAGTACCATTAACAGTATTTATCTAATGAGAATCATCTTTTGACCATTTCATGTTGATGAAGGGCAAATATTAAGCTGACGACAATGATGGTGACAAAAATTTCGCAAAAATAAAAGTTCTTTACAATGCCAATTTATCTCAGTAAATTGAAAATGAGCTCTTTGAATGCTCCATAGATGCTTTTCACTTCTATAATTTCTTTCTACAGAAAATTCTCAGCTTCTAAATTGATGATTTCACATCAGCATGCATTACTCATCTCTCATTTTCCATCAATAGTGGAAACTTTAACAAATGGATGAGACATGGTAAATGGTCTGTCGAAATGATCAAATGTCCAATCAGGAAATAACGGGAAATCAAGACTGGAAATGACGGGACAAGGAACTCTTTAACCGGACTGAAAAGATACGAGGCATAACATGGAAGAGAAAAAAGTAACGTCAGAAATGATGTTGCTGTCTAAAAAAAGAACGGTGAGAAGAGGAGTCCAAATATTAATAATTTCATTTCGTTTCAAAGATAAAAGGTAACTTGCACGATGAAAGATGGTGAAGGAATCGAGCAAACAGTCCTCTTCTATGCTGCAGTGAGTCGAGTCTTTACTCACTGTACAAACTTTGTCGAAAGAAACAGGAGCTGTATTGAATTAGGGCATTCCAGATGTAGTGATATTCTCAGGGACGGCCTTGCAACCCTAACAATTAACTTCTCTAATAATTCCGGTAAACTAACAGATTAATTGAAGGCACGGAAGTGATTTCAATCTTTAACCAAAAAGAGTTGTGTAAACGAATGCAGAAAATATGAAAGAAATAATGGATGCATTGCGGGAGGTAAGCGATAGATACGTATTTGCAGCAGCTGGCCTGCAAAAAATGACTCGACTGAGGTGAAACAGCTGTTGTGTAGGACGATTCTTCCTATGGTTCACTGCAAGAAAATGGTTTCTGTTTTTGATTTTTTTTTAGGAACGCGAAAAGAGAAGGAAAACGGAAAGCCATTTTCTGGCGTGCTCTGTTCCAAATAAGTCTAGAAGTACTTGAGAAAATATGGCATTAACTTGCAGTACTGAAAACGAGCATACTATTCGTATATAAGATTAAATAAATGTCAGAAATTGAAAATGGTGAGAAAGACGGCAGGACATTATTTCATTTGGCCACTGATATGTGACCGGAAAAGGTTGGCATTCTAGTAATGAGGAAAACAGAGTAGTGAATTGTTGTATGGGCTGAACTGTTCTCCGTCTCATTAACTTGCAAAAGTGGACAACAGTGGACGACACGCTTTGCAACTGGTTAGCGGTAATTGTGGGGTAACTGTGAGTCACGAAATAATCAAAATTATCAGTATTGATTAGTTGGTGGTACAATGAGAAAGCAGTCTCCTATAATGCCATATGGCATGATAACGCTAATATGACTGGAGGAACAGTAGGTTGTAGTTAGGAGATACGGGCCTCGAAGTTCTCCTCTCGAGATTCGCGAAGAAATTTTAGAAAAGTTTGGCCGACGATTGCTGCTGTGATCGGCGATGTTTATGGTCGGGAAAAGCTGACGAAATGGTACAGGTGGACCGGAAAGAAGAGAGCACTACAGAGAAGGTTGCAAAATGAGCACCAACGAGGCTGTCAAAGGAAGTTTGCTGCTGGGAATGAAGACGGCGGCGAACCGGAGACGGAGGATGTGAGGATTGGTCGTCGATTAGCTGTAGTGGTTGTTGTGGCCAGCGGCCGGAGAGCATTCCGTCTTGCTGAGACATTGGAATCGAAGTTTGCAGGTGGCTCGGTCCCTTCCCACCTCTAATTGATTTTCCGCATTGTGTAATAGTAAAAGAAATAGGTGAGGGTAGGAATTGCTCGATCTTCCTTGCTACTGAGGAAGAAACTACACAAAGATCAAGTGAGGAGTACAGGAAGCAGCCGGCAAGAGGATCCTGACAGTTGTGTCACTTGTCGCTTTTCTCCTTCAGATTGCTGCGGCAACAACAGCAGCAGCAGTGATATTTCGCAAACTTGCTCTTCTTATTTTCAGGAGAAAAAAATGAAAGTCATCCCGATGAATCAGCCGCTTTATTTGAAAATGATGATTGAATAAATACATGTTGTAGAGAGATATACAACAGTGTCCTCCTCTTAGTTCTGTAATTCTCTATCTGAAGTAATAATTAAACAGGTGGAGTCAGTAGTAACAACAGTGCGAGACACTAATAATGTTGCTGTGTTGGGACCGACTGCAACAGTTTTTGCAGAGATGTTTTGAATAAAATTGCCAGGGCTTTAAATTCTACCAGAGCCATAAAACACAACTCAAACTGATATCGGAGAAAAGAGATGAAGTTGATCATACCATAAAATTGCCGAGCTGTGAAACTCGGGAAACAGAAGAAATGCACAGAGAGGTGAAAGTACATTAAACAGGTCAATGTTTGTACACATTTCAGCGAAACACTTTCTAGAATTTTAATTGACATAGAGTTGCACTTCGAAGTGATTTACGTTTAGAAAGGATGGGGAAGAAAGGAAGTATGAGGGTTTCCTGGAGTAGATGTAGTCTGGTGCTGAGAAGCTGAGTAAATAATAGGACGAAGATCGTGTCTGGTAACGTGACACTGGAAAGTTTGGATAACGTAAGTCAGTGAGTGATGAGCCAAGCAAACGGCTAGATGTACTGTTCAATGATTCGCTGATTTATGGGTACATACAATTAGTGTCGAAAATTCTGCCACACAACAGCCAATGGAATTTTTATTTCGGGCTGATGCCTTTTATTTTTGGCATCCTAATAATCGAAAGTTTGATAAGAGGTCCAAATCTTCACATATGGATCAATCAAAATCACAGATTCAGAAATTCTACCAGTAAGCTCTGCTAATGAAACCAAGATTTGCTGATAACCAAATACCAATTTTGTTCCTCTATTCTAAAGAACATTCAAGTTTTTGAAATACAACAGCGATCTTTGACAATCTTCAGTGGCACAATTATGAACATCGTCAAAAGTAATATCATAAAATCTTCAATGTGACGAAATTGCTTCCATGAGGTAGTATAAAAATGCCATAACTTGGTAAATTAAGATTTATTTAACTTGCTAAACCACGGTGGTAAACAATCTCACATTAAAGAAACAATCGCGGTACAACTCTATAGATACAAATGACTACCATCGTTAAAAACTTTAAAGAGTAAATATTACACCTTTCACTTTTTCTGACTAGATTTACTAGAAGCACTTCTGATATAACTGCGTTACCAATGTATCCCTCTGTATTATTTCAATTCTAGAATGCAAATATTCATACGGGAACAAACTCATGACTTATTTAGTAGCATTAAATTTTTTTTTTTTTTTTACATATACAACACAGTTAATTACAGAAAAGGACAAGAATTTCGGTGCAATCGATTATCACCATAAACATGAGATTGTTGATGAATGAATCAATGACAGCAGCTATTGTTCGTATCATCATTTATAAGTTTCGACGCAATAATTCGTAGAAACATTCCTTACACAAGAAACTCATTACAGCAGAGAGAGAATAAAATTGTTCGACATCACAAAATGACAAGCAAGTGGACAATAAGCTGCTTGAAAGACTCGTTCTGACTTTAAGCAGTATTTCAATCAACACGAATTCGCCGACTTCCAGAGCTGATAATTAACCGCTCCGTCATTTCCTTCTAAAATATTCATTTATCCTATAACGAAGAAAATCTTGAGAAAGTAGGGAATCTGATGACACAATTCATCCGAACATTACTTAATTTGTTCTACAATATTCCAAAGGAAAAAACTTGCCAGCGCATCCAATTCACGAGATGAAACCATCTGGTGTTCAGTGATGAAATAGTAAAAATGTTTGTACAAAGTGTTTGCATGTGGTTCCTAAAACAAGTGATAACACTTTTCCATTTTTTTTGGAATGCCATATTCAATGCAGTCATTATTAAAAATTTCTGTTACAGATTACATCAAATTAGTAATTGAAAATGAACTCACAGCTCCCAACTGAGATAATCGGTCGAAGTGGTGTATATAAATATGGACAAATACTCGGAACAATCTTGTTAGTATCTTTTTGCATGTTTGCCGAAAATCTCTTGGGAATGGAACTTCTGTAAACTAGACTCACTTAACCTATATTCATTATACAGAGTTAACATAAAAGATGCTGACTGAGTCCCATTCGAAAACATTTTGTTCAAATAATGAAGATATTAGCAATATATATATATATTGCTAATATCTTATTGCTAATATCTTAGTATTTTGTTTTTTATATATATATATATATATGGAATACTATATAATAGAAAAAATATAGAATACTATAGGAAATTAGAATACAAAATACAGAATACTCGCTCAAATATTAGAACCTTTCCACCAGACTGGAAGCTTCAAGAAAAAATTAATACCTGTACTTGAAGGAAAGATGGTTTCATTATTTATTCGTATTTCAATCCAATCCATCAGAAGAAATATATATTCAGGTGCAGGTAATCTTGTTGGTTTTTTATAACTGATGCCATCCTGCCAAAGGTATTCATACCTGCAAGAAAACAAAAGATAGCTTAGCTTCGGAAATTAAAAATAAAAGGACTGATACAGGGGACTTATTACTGAGTTTCCTCTTCATTTTAACATATTCTAAAAATCCATTCCTGAAGCAATCTAAAACATTATAATATAATGTTGCATTTTTAAGTGCACTATATTAAAATCAAAAACTCTAAACTACAACGATATTACAATGCATAGGTCCCTTCTAATATTATTGATTAGCAATACCTGCAATTCCAATACTTGACTTTTCATATTTAAAACTTCATCAGAACAGTAGAAGTAACTTACCGAGGTCCACCACTCATTGTAGGACAAGATTTCGCTGTGCAGACATCCGATATTATGCCATAGAGAAGATTTATTCGATTGAAAAAGTCAACCGCTGCAAGTTATTAGCATATTTAGTGAATCATATCCCAGAAGTTATGGATTCTACCACAACGTTGACCTATAAAGGAGCAAACTTACTATGCACAGCCAACCAATCCTCGAAGTTTTCATTAGGTGGCAATCGAACAGCTCTTTTCAAATCTAAACCCGAATGTAATGTAGCTTGGGCTTGCTTGTGCAGATTATATCGTAACGTTCCAACTGGGAATTTCTTTTTCGGCCGGAATGTCTGAAAATGTGCCAAAAAAAATAGTACACTGGATTTTTTTAAAAAAAAAATAACTCATATGATCTATAAAAAGAGTATATATACATGGAAGCAGTATATATATATATGGAAGATTTGAAAAAAAAAAAAAAAATCCCAAGGGTGTGGAATGATTGAAACTGCATCCACAACATCTGAATTACAGACACTTTACCAATACATCATATTTCATTAATAATATTTCACTGATCAACGTTACGAGAGAAAGTTGTTTTACCAGTGATCATCTAGTCTAATCTGAAAACTTTTATCATGAAAGTGAATATGAGTACCCCAGAAACACGTAGTAGACGAAATCATATTTAAGCATGCTGCTTAAAAACCTCCGAACGGACGAACCTTATCCTTGTTCATTTGCAAAAAATCCAGAAAACTCGCCATAGCAGCTAGTTGTCATAAAATGTGTCTGCCTCGTCACTAAATCCAGAAATAACTCATAAGATCTATAAAAAGGGTATACATACATGGAAGCATATTTTGACAAGTTCAAGAAGATTTCCGCAGTGCAAATGGAAAAGCAGTCTTCAATCCAATCCGAAATTCGTATGTGTGACATGTGGCGTACTACAAAAGCGCTCGCGTGTCATGGACATGGAAAGCGTAACCTTTCGCATATAACCTATTAAAGGAGTCTTTCCATCGCACTCTGTCCACTTAACAGCAGTCCTTCTTTGGACGAACTGTAACACGGACAGAGGCAAATTACTGCGAGTAGTCCAGTCTGTCCTTAACCGGTACTGCACTGATACCACCATCCTATCTCCTGATCACTGATCGCATCAACGAAGCTACTGACCTCAACAGGTAACGATATCGATTCCTTGCAACCGTAATGACAGCAACTAATCAACTTACTGGAAAGTAAATGACTGCCGCTCGATTCCGTACACCGCTATCGCAGATATGTCACTTTACCACTTTCCGGTACCTTCTCACTCTTTCCCATCATCTCTCCCGTACTCCCATCCCTCTCAACTCCATACAGTCTTTCTCTTTTCTCTAAATCATTAATGAGTTAGCGAAATGAAATTCATATTTACCCATCCTCTCTAATCCTCACCCTTTCCACACTCCCCTTCTAAAGTGCTACAACCTCCGCTCTCTCTTCTCCCACATTCTGCGAACCCCACAGTTGTCCTGTCGTTAGAACATTTCAAAGGAGAGGGTTATTTTTGCCCTTGAAGTCCGGAATCTTACGTATCTCGGGACTTGCATTTCAGCTTCTGCAAACATCCTGCACCTCACAACACGGCATTTGCCATCTGGACAGGATGCACACTTGGCGTGATATGACGACGACTGCACAGGTGATGGGGCGGAGTACTCGCTGGAAAGTATAATTATTGCTTCAGTTTTGTCCAACTCATTTATACTTCCGTAATATTCAGGATTCATTTCGAAACACAAACGTCCCTTTCTGTTTTTCTGTTAACTTTCAACTGTTATTTTCATTTGCTTTTCCTGAATCATCTGTAATTCGTTCAGAGGAAATCTAGCGACAGCAGTTTATTATGCTGGAAAAGAATACAGGAGTATGAAGCGACAAAATCCAAAGTTGCTAACGGTGATTGTTGAAAGGAACAACAATCGCTTATCAATGCACAAATTCTTAAGGCTTTTAATGGAACTAGTGGAAGTGAAACTGGCTACAATTGCAAAATTCAGTGCAAAAATGTTTTAACCAGTTGTCACTGATTTCCAAGGCTTCTTAGCGATACTAATTGAGATGGAACTGATTTAATAAAGCCATCATTGTAATGCCAATTAAAAAGAACATCCACTGCAAAATATTTTGCCTGAAATTGTGCCAAATAACCGTTGAGTTGGACAGTAAAGAACAACACCCCGTACAATGCAATTCAAATCTTCACTGGCTATCTAATATTCTTTTAAGCTATCAAGTGGATTCCGAGCCAGCTTCGATATAAAATCAATGCTATCATTCAATGATGCAATAGCTGCATCACAGTGCAGATCGATATTTGGTCAAGAATGATGAGTACCTTGAATCGGTTTCCTTCATTAATTCGGGCAGTATTTGAGCAAGTGCAATATTGATAAAACCACCGGCTGTAAATGGCAAGATGCTCTGAGATGCTCCATTCGTTGCATATTCAGAATGTAGGAGTAATGCTGCACATGCTCCTACAGCACCTCCAACTGCGGTCAACAACTGTAATCAGTGGAATTGGCCATAATTTTTGCATTTGGCTAAGAAGCGCCACTTTTTCCATGCTTCCAGCACGTTCCCTTTCATATTTCTTCAAAATATCTAAAACACCCTACCTGTGCTTGTATTGCAGACCATCTGCTGAAGTTGGCACGAAGTAAGATAGCAAAATCGCTAATTTCATGTGGCAACTCATGAATAACTATTGAGAATGTCGTCAACAAACCAAGCTGCAAAAATCCATTTTCAGAGTGACAAATTAATTGATGTAATAATTAAAAGGATGAAGCTTACTTAACATCCTAGCATATAGCAGCCTAAACTTAAATGCCATTATAAAATCTTTTTATAGGTGAGTATTTTCTCCTAATTATGGAGCTGAGTTGGAGCTAAAGCAAAGTGATCCGAGAAACACAGGTAAAGCTTAACATAACAGTTTGCGAGATTTTTCAATATAACATAAAGGACATTTCAGTAGGTGTTGCAGGATTTTCTCACGATTGCCATCACCTGAGTCCCGCTTATAGAGGACTGATAAAATGTGTCTTCTTTTTTTTTTTTTTTTTTTTTTTTCGTTTTGTAAAACGAAATGAGAAAATTCAACGACAACCTTCGGATCCGTTAAAAATGAACCACCAATGGCCAGTCCGTGGGTGAAATTGTCCATAAAATTGGCGATAAGATTTAATATGGCACACATCTGTAAGATTTGAAAAATGAATTACCTCAACTTTTTATGGCATTCTAGATTTTATTCAGAAACATCTCCTTAAGTTGTTGTTAGCTTTTGAAAACAAAAACCAGAACTGTGATATCTATTCATCCCAATACCTCGTAAATGAAAAATTTTTGTAAGGAAAAGTTATTTAGCCAACTTAAATCTCGAAAATTTTAAAGACTCGGATGAAATGTTCCGCAAGTATGAATAGTAAAGCAACTTACTCTACGCTGACTAGATTCACTCGTTGAACAGAGTTTTTCAAGTACAAAGCAAAACGAAACACCGGCTGTCGTCCATACACCCGCTGTCAATCTATCCACTGTAATGCACAAATTGAACTGATATAATTACTCTGTTATTTGCACAGCAATATTCCATATTATCAGAACTCGCGTATTAACAGTTGAACAAAAATGGAAATTACCTTGAGCATCTGCCCATACAGCTGGAAGCAAATGAAGGAAGACATCACCAATCAGACTTCCAACAGCGAAACTCAGTAGCAAGTGCAAGCTTCGACGACCATCTGAAATAAAAATTCAATGCGGTTAAATAAACAGAAAATTAGCAAGGAAGTCATATACAGGTTCACTAAATTTTCGTAAAAATTGGAAATTTTCACGACTCTCAGTTCGAGAAAATTTGTTTCAATTTTCGATACATTTGAAAACCGAGAAAACGTATTCTTTAGTTGTGAAAACTAACAGTTTGACTGAAGAAACTTTCTGGAATCATAAGGAAGAACAAATGCAGGGACAATGCCACATGCAACAATGCAAATGCAGCCAAGTACTGTCCAAAGGTAAGTATTCAGTGAGACTATCTTTTTGCCATTTTTCTCGGCTATTTCCTCCAGAAGTTGCTTTTTTCCTTGCAACTCCTTTACATGCCTTTAAATTAATTAGAGAAAGCAAATCATAAAACAATAACGGAGGTGAAAATTTTTGCCCTGCTCCAAGGTCCATAGTGTGTAGGATCATTGCTAGATGAAACTATGAACATCATTTTACCTTACCCAACCGTTGAATGGATGAACATCGCTAATGCTGAACTTACCAAAAAGATGCAGCAGCAATCAAACATACACTTAATTACTAATTAAATATAGTGAACTCTCGGTGATTATCTCATGACTTCTGCCGCACTTTCAATAGCGATGCTGCACGACATTATTATAACATTCCATTCAAGACTCGAAAAGTATTACTTTTGTTCCCACCGCCTGGAAAAAGCAACGATACGGCCATCTGGATCAACAAGTGTGTCGGGCGGCATATCACTGCCGGTGTTTAGGTCTCCACCAGATTTTTTGAGAGCGGTAAGAAACATTTCGGGTAGTACATCATGACCGCCAAGATCAGGTGCTGGTAGCTGGTTCAGCTCTAAAAGGTAACATTAACATCAGAAATTTTGAATAATCGATCTCATCTGCAATTTTATTTGTCAATCATTTTAGCGGTACTGCTTACTCTCTCCTCCTTTAGGAACATTATCTTGAGCCTACCCCACTTGCCCAAATTACAGTGATATTGAACATCTGAAGAGTGTTAGACGGGAAAGTCTACTGTTGATAAATCTGTAAATCTAAAAGTTTCACTCTAAAATGATAGCAGTTGAATGAAATAAAAAGAAGTGATTACGTTGTTCGAAAAATACTTGCTGAACACTAGCAGGCAACAGCAAAATTGTGACGAACAGTTGCAGAATCGATCGATCTGCTAGATTATCCATTCTACCTATAAAGTTTTCACTTTTATACCACAGCACAGTACCTACCATTCGAAGACGTTTCTTCATTATTTCAACTATCAGTTACCTTCACGACAAGCATTTTTTTTCTCCCAAAAATTAATTTTTAATGAAGTCAATCTAGTAAAATAGCGATTCAAGTTGAATGTAACAGAAGATATCAGGGAAATATGAGGTATGGAAAACCTCTTTTAGAAAATCTTAATGTATATAAGAGGGGGGATTGACTAACGATAAGAAAATAAGCATTGTAGAAGCGAAAGCTGTAGCTGTGGCACAAAATGCTGTCAAAAAGTGGAGATTGATGGAGATGATGGATGATACGGACTGGAAATCAGCAGGTTACACGAAAATGATCGCAGATTTAGGGATCACAAGAAACGGTCAGCGAAGGAAGAAAATTTTAGCGTGAATAGCGTTTGTGAAGAGTGACATCAAAATGTATCTTTATACAAAGGATTCCCGATCCAGATTACAATCAGGTTTTTCGACTGATCCAAAAGGAGAGATGATGACAGCAGAACGTCACTGTAGTTCTAGTTTTCTATTTGGAAAATATGGATTTGCATCAGCCTCTTAAAACAGATCTTCCATTTATTGGCACATCTATCGCATTTTAAAGCTTACACGGCTTCATGCGAGCTTGATAAGGTGGATGTATCTTCTTCGTTTCGTTACGCTACTGGTGGTTGTCTTAGTCTGCCTACAGTTTAGCTCCGACTTACCCCGGGAGGATTCCGGCATTTTTGGAAGACGATGATGCCATAAACAGAAAGTGATCGTAAAAGCAGAATGGAAACAAGGCGAAGGCTTCCCAGTATTCTAGGTACGATGTAAGAAAACAGGAGAGAGAAACTGCTTGTTTCGATATTAGGATCTGAAAAGCTGTCCATAACCGTACTGAATCGTGTCATTACAGTGAGTGACAGTGCTACTGATACAGTGTTGCTAGCAGTGATAAAACTGAGAGTACCGGTAATATCTTATCAGAAATGAATTTGAAAGAATAGTGTCATCAGTATCGTGCTGTTAATGATCAATTAATATAACAACTGTCAGCAATCACTACATACAACAACTATACTGGCTACCAGCAGTACGAGATGGTGATAGGCAGTAGTAGAAGCAGTGGGACACGAACATGAACCGTCTATCCGATTTATTTTTCTTCCCATCAATATCATCATCCACAAACTAGTAATTTCTCCTCTTTCAAACTCGCCTGAAACACTCTTCAATTAGTAATTTTTTTTCACTCTGACTAGACTCACCTCCTCCTTATTAATGTAGCAAATAGTACCTGGTGGGTATTTAGCAAAATATTTATTCCTCACGAAGAATTTCAAAAGTAAAACTGTACTTTAAGCTCGATCCAATACTTTTTAATCTGCATGTAGACAGTGGATAACAGGCCTGGTACGAAACTGGCGCGATATTCAAGTTTTTTTTTTTTTGCTAAATATTGCTAATTTATAACATAATTTCTCAGTAGTCTTTCAAATCTCTCCGCAGTGTTGCAGATTTCAACATTTTTCGATTTGCCTTTTCAATCCCTCACTATTGCTGATTCAAGACTGCAGGACTTTATTCTCAATCTATCTTAACCTGTCCCACAGGAAAGCCGGAAATCTGAATGACTTATTCTGGATCCGTCAAAACAGTACAGACAGATTTTTAGGAATGGATATCTCTTTCTCAACTGATAATAATGATATACTGATAATAATGATATAATAATAATAATAATGGTAATAATAATAATAATAATAATAATAATAATAA
>RCAB01000231.1:0-23721 GCA_003640385.1 Setaria digitata | reverse complement strand
AATAATAATAATAATGATAATAATAATAATAATAATAAATAATAATAATAAGAATAATATAGGAGACAAGCTAAGCAGTAGAAATAGTTTTTCCCCACTAACAGAAGCTGAAATTATTTCTTCTTTCTAAATTAATTAAAATACGCTTAAACCGTTTTTCGTTAACAGTTAATAAGCAGATAAGGAAGAAGAGCGTAGTGATATTACCGTATTGCATCTCATATATTTTTCTTCAAGCAGCTCACAACAGGAAACAACCGAAATGTCCGGTATGTGAATTTGAATTACTTTAACTGATGTAATAAAATAATCTCGATATGATATAAAACAAGTTGAACGAACGACAGTAAGACTGATAATGAAAACGATAAAGATGATAATAACGATAACGAGTGTAACAATAAGTGCAACCAAGAAAAAGAAGAGGAAAGAGGAGAACCAGAAAGTATGGATAGGCTGAAAGAAAACTGAGATAAAGGGGAAAGATAAGGTGATAAAGAGGCTGGATCAATTGATACGATAAATCGCTAACGGGTACAGAGAGAAACAGAAGGTGAAGGAGGATAAGAAATGTTGTGATGTGTAAGTATATGGAACACATGAGGTGTGTAGAACAGGTTGCCTCTTACGAAGACAACTAACACGGAGGGAAGGAAAGGGTGGGAGAAACATTAAGGGTACAGAGATACGTACAGGAACCTACATACAGAAAATAGACAACTAATTTCAGTTTGAAATACCGGTATGATATATGGACAATAATGACTTGGCCAGACAAGTCATATACAATGGATTTAATGATCACCTCCACAATTTTACTGACAGGTCGACAGAGTGTCCGTGACCTGGCTGATAAACAGTCAGCAGTCTCGTCAATTTATTTCTTCCGGAGTTAAGTTTCGAGTCAGTTTCCATAGTTGTAATAGACCCATATTTCATCCAAAACCATATACTGCGCATAGAAAAAGTTGAAAGCAGAGAAGCATAACGCTGAATGTTGCGAAGGAATGACAGAGGTCGCTCCGATAACATTAACGACGCAATATTTGCAGAAACGAGAAGTGCAGATGCATCACCCCATCCATGTCCATAATGTAAGAAAACACATGAAGAGAAAATTCGACTCTAAAATCCACGATAAAAACTCAAGGTAGAATGAATATCACGACGGACTACAAAGTTCAGCTCTTTCTTGCACCACCATGTTGTAACGCTTAACGAGAAACAGTAGCTAGCAGATGCTTCGGGTGGAGCAATTTTCCACACTGGTTCTGCAATTGCTGAAAAACCCTGGAGCGCACACTTGATACGATGTTGACTGGGATAGAAAAGAACAGAAACAACCAGCCCTTTGCTTCATATTCGCCACCGGGTAACCCGGATTGTCAGGATTGGAAAGGTCACCACTGCACTACACTGTTCCTGATGCTTAGAGATGGTAATTTACACCGAAGACAATCCAAACAGACTGACGGGATATTTTTTTTTCCTTCTTAACACTTCAACAATATATTAAATATGACTGCTCCTGAACTTTAGTTCAGTCCCATCAACATGCTTCACA
Organism: Setaria digitata; assembly: GCA_003640385.1. Lineage (NCBI taxonomy): Eukaryota > Metazoa > Nematoda > Chromadorea > Rhabditida > Setariidae > Setaria > Setaria digitata. The sequence continues at coordinate 22,157 of RCAB01000231.1, read as the reverse complement.
CTGCCCTGATCAAGCTTTCATCCAAAAAAATGTGACAAGGAAGGAAGAAGCTTCTGCCATATTTTCGACTTTTGGGACATTTTACCTGATTAGTAAGCATCAAGATCTCTTTCTCTTACCACTTCTGCAACCAAATCACTCAGCAAAAATGTTGGTAATGTTCGAGCATGCTATTTTCTTCTCAAGTTTTCCGATGAACGTTGTCAATCCAATTATCCTAACAAAAATTTATTTACAACACTTGTCCAAGTGAACAAACAGTAGATGCATGTGACACTAAGATGCAGATGACCTTATAATTCATTTGCACAAAACAACAACTATCCTAAACAGTCACAAACCGAAAACAGATGAATGAGCAAATAAAGATAAAAGACTGGTGGTATCATAAAACGATCGAGCGCGCGACCAGCATTACCAATGCACTGAGAATACCTGTAACGCACTACAATCAAATTTTAAGACAGAAGAAGCTTTTCCACTATAAGGAATAGTTACCAGCAATGAGAAAAAAGTAATAAATACTCAGCTTCTGCCCCTGTTCATATCATGCAGTCTAATTACAGCCCAATGATCTGCAATTCTTTTAACTTTTCAAGTTCAACGGTAAATGCACGAATTAATTAAAATTACGTTTTTTTTCCGAATCAGCAGAAAAATGGATCAATTTACTGAAGAAAATTGAAAAGGAATATTACCCGTAACAGGCAAAGTAACAAGCCAGGATAATGATATATTTCGAAAAGTTGACCATTTCACAGAGTCGCTCGCTTGTACCATACCCACTGCTACCACACTGCCAACCTGAATGTTATAGAAATATCTAGCAATTCTGTTAGCTTATTTTATATTCTCAAAAGTTACAATTAAACCGTTTGATAAGAAAAACTTCATAACATTACATCATTCTTAGGTACATGCATAATACAAATGTGGCTACCTTGCACTGCGTGGAACTTATTGGAAGACCAAATTTGCTAGAAGCTAATACTGTCACAGCGGCACCAAATTCAATTGCAAAGCCACTGAAGTTTCATTTCCCGTTCAAGTTAAAAAAAGTGATGTTAGAACAATAAACTGCAAAATTTAAAACGACAACATTATTTTCCGTTACCTCATGAAACGCATAAAAATTTCTCATCATAAAAACAGCATAAAAATAAAAGTTTTTATCAACGCTTGGATAAAGAAAGAGTTTTTTCCGGTTACCTCGGAGGAGTGATTTTAGTGAGGTTCTCACCAACTGTATAAATAACTCGATGTCCCAGTACCCAAAGACCAACACACATACCACCGGCACCATAAAGTAAAAGCCAAACAGGTGTCGTGGATCTTTGCATTACCGAATTTTCTTTGTAAATGGCATACAGTGAAACAAGAGGTGCAATAGCATTGCTAAAAATCAAGCACTTCGACTATTTTAGAAATGAAATTATTCAGTGAAAGATTAAATTTTTGAATGAAAATTCCAGAAATAATAAGCAAAGATTCAATTTGTCATTTGTGTTATGCGATGCGATACCTTTCTTTCAGTTCAATAAATCCCTGAATCTTTGGGAGGAAAAATCCACAAGTTGATTACTGTAATTGGGCAAAGAATTTGTTTGACACGATCATACCTAACATCGTTGCCACCATGAGCAAAACCACCGAAACAAGCTGTGAGCACTTGAAGGAAGCTGAACAATCGAGATGCTTGCGGATCTTCCGGTTTGGAGGAACGAAAGAAAGTTTCGATACTTCTCGTTGGTTGTACCGTATTCGTGCCCAAACCGTGGTGCCCATCAGTATTACTTGCTTGCAAATTGCTGGTTGCCATGCCAGTTTCCCCTTCTACCACAGTCACATTAGTATTGCTATTATTGTTGTTGTTGAACAAATCAACAGTTATTTCAACTAGTTGTTGCTCTCCACTGCTAGTTGGACCCAATGTTAGGTGCTTTCCATCTTCATAGTGCAAGAGAGAGCGTGCATCTGGAACAACGGTTTGTCCGAAGCAATCACTTTAACATTAATGGCCTAATTAATACGACCTTATTCACTACTCCCTCCACTTCCCCTCATCATTAGATCGAATTGTCCAACTGCTGCTATGCTGTCGATTGCTTTCCCTTCCCTTCTGCAAAAAAAACTAGTAATGGAAGCACTGAAGCCCCATCCATATATTAGGAAAATCCATCAGACAGCTAACATAATACCGCATAATACCGTACTTCTGAATCTACTGATTCTAACCCTTTTATTATATTTGATGCTTTTTCGCCTCCTTTCTAACGAAAACGCTCTCCCACTTCCATTATCTAGAAAAAAAATGTAATCACACTTCGAAAATAGACCTAAGCTCTTTGTGATTACTTGGAATTATGGAATGCGGCAGCCAAAGAATACAGTACATGTTCACGCAGCACCTAACGTTAACGAAATTCTGCAGAAGATTTGAAAAAAATAAATAAATAAATAAAAATTAGAATCCGTCTACAGGGAACATCTGTACTTCAGCTCGATTATCACTTACTGCTCATTTCTGTAAAATCTAAGATTCATGTAAAACAAACAGAGAATCTAGAAGGAACCTTAAATAAAATTCCTAATTTGATAGCCAGTTCCTCACATGAAATCTGAAAAATACTGACGCGCTGTTCCAGATAAGCAAAGCTTATATGAATGCATTTCTTAGAAAGCATCAGTATGAAATGAGGAGATAGCAAAAATTTCCGAAAATAGCGAAATAATAACATCGGGTTTGGAAAGCTCACTTTCGAAACAAAAATCTATCAATATTCTAAAACAGTGCATACCAACATCACACATGGCCAACAGTGCAGAACAGTGAGCTGCCATAGCAAAAGAAATCACTGACACAATGACAATCAAGATTTTTCATAGGTATTTTCTAAGTAACCTAGTAGTAACCCTGCGAGCAGCATCTTGTCCATTTCATACCTTGCACTGAGTTTACGAAATACGTGGTTATAAATCGCTACTTATACAAAGCTCCATGTTTTGGCAAAGGTCTAGTAAAAGCAGCCAGCAATGTAAACACCTTTTAAGCTTGTTATTTTGAAAAATTACAAAATGAAAAAGAACCACCCAACCAATCAGAAAGAAGCGTTAGCAGATTACTTAATTCACTCACTCGATTCAGTGACGTTTCGTTCGAGCGTTGCTGTACTTGGGGCAGCTGCTTTCAATTCTAAAATATTATCTTTTTATACATATATTTCATTATTTTTTTAACCTAATAATGTTCATATAATGAACAGTATTGTTACTGAATAATAGTTTTATTTACCCTATAATTAATGGTATTCTTTTTCTGAGCTAAAATCCATCTTTTATTATATCAAAAAGTGTATATATATATATATATATATTGGTAATACCATGTCTTCAATAACTAACAGACACCATTATCAGAAAAGCAAAACCAACAACTACTTTCTGATGAAACATGCTTTAAATGGACAGTAGAAAAGCCACATATTGGTGATAAAAGCTTTGGAAGTGACCAGGCATAAAAAATTAAATAAAAGGATGCATAATTCCTTTGAAAAGTGCATTCTGACCTTTTACACTGTCTAATAATTCAAGAGTAGGAGTGCAAGAAATTATGATTGCTGTTAGATTTTTGCATGCCAAATTATGATATTCGATTTTCAAAGAGCCGAGTGCTACAGAAGGCAACGATAATTAAAGTCGAGAAATTTAGTGATGTCAATTTTTTAGTTGGAATTTTTGACTTGACTTAATTATGATCACAAATTTTTTATTATAGCCGAAAAGTAGAGAGAAACTTGAAAACTTTACCTACCATTATTAAAATCTACACCATTACAATATATTTACGTATCCTACTTTGTAAAATAGATTCCTCTGCAGAAAAAAAAAAACTTACCTAAAATACGCTTTTTCAGTTGTGGTGCCATAACGAAATGCACAAGCAACGCAACAACTGCTGCTGAACTAAATGTTATTATCAGAACAGCCCATGTTGGTATTTTGTCGAACCCCAAAACTGTAAGACTTATTATCATTTCATGTGAAATTACAGAAACATATTTTACAAACAACTTGCTCCAGAACGATCTGCTCTTTACAAAATAGGCAATTAGGAAGTTAAGCAGTGCCAGTGTTAGAGGAGACTTTATGAATTTACAATAAAATTTGGAAATAGAAGTAGAAATCAGAATCGGTAAAAATAACATGGTCCTTTGAAAACATACATTCAGACCCATTGTACATGACGGCAAAAACGTTCACGGCTACACAAATGAAGTACAAAACAGGTAGGAGCATTAAGCCGCAATGCAGAGGACGTCGACGCCTTAGTACAGCATGATCGATAAAGGAATAAAAAAGGATTGAAACAATACCCGAAAGTAGTGGTGATAAGAACCATGATATAACTGAAATACACAATCCTCAAAAATTTCACTTTTAATATGAAAAGAAAGAGAATTCAATCCATACTCAGTTCTAATGTCAAACTCACAAAATAATCAAGTAAATGAGCCAGTTCTTAGAATATGGATATCCTGAATTTAAAAACTCAGTTTCTGCATGAACTGAAGAAGTTACCAAATTGTTGAGTGGATAATGAAGAAAAAACCAATGACTGGAAATTACTTTGGCACAGATGTGGCGTAACTCACATATGCGGATGACTGGCCACCAGCGTATCCCTTGTGAACCACGGGCCAACAAAGAATAACCAAGGGTTGCTCCAACAATACTGTGGGTAGTTGATACTGGTAGTTTCAAAAACGTTGCTATAAGTAGCCATGCACCACATCCTGAACAATCTCTTTAATGCTCTAATTGTTATCAGCATTAGTCTAAAAGGAAAAACTTTCAATTTTAAAATGTTTTACCAAAATCTGTCAGAAAACAGAATGATACAGAAATCGACAACTCTCAACTCATAAAAAATCAATAAAAATTTTATATTAACGAATGTATGTCCTGACCTGACAGCACCGAAATCTGCCCAAGCATAAGCTCATTTTCGCTACCATTATAAACGGTCAAATCGATGACGCCTTTTCGCATAGTATCCGTGACCTGGTATCCAAGTAGAGCTGCCCCAAGAGTTTCAAAAACGGAAGCCAGCAGATAAGCTTGCTGCAGCGTAAGAACCTGGAACAAAGTTTATCCCAAACAATTTATTGGCACAATTTCTAACTGTTGTGTTCACATTTACGAAATTATCTATCTATTCTCTTTTTTCTGAAACTGGTTGCTCAAATCATTAATCTCTTTGAAATGTTTAACAAACCTTGCTCCCAACACTCGTCCCGAAAGAATTTGCTGTATCATTGGCACCAATTGCAAATGCAAGAATTGAGGCAATGAAAAAGCCAACTATGATCGTCCACAACATCTCATCTTGAAAAGCTTCTAAGGTCTCTCGCATTGCACACTTTATCAGCAAAATATGGTACGAACTCAGTTAAAATAACTGTTCAAACAAGAATTTGATTACTGATAATTAGCAGATGAGGAGCGAAAGCAGCAACTAAAAGGCACCGGTAGCAGCAATTTAAGAATAGGGAATTCGATAAACAGGCAGCGCGCCTAAAAGACGCAATTTCCACGTAAAGTAGCGTACGTTCTTTATAGTCGAGTTTCTCCGACTCGTACCCTGTAAACACATGTTAAACAATTATTTAATTTACACCAACAATTAACGACGAGCAAAAAAAAAACCATCCTGACCAAGTTAATATTTAGCTAATTATAAAGGCGAATATGTCACTCATTGTAAAAGAAGAACAGAACAAAAGCATACAAATGTCTCCGGGTTAAAAGGTACTATACAATACATTTTTTCTCCCAAACATGGAAAGCAAAAAGTTTCAGAGCTGGTCAGAATTTCATTTTGCAAATCGAAGCTTCGAACTGTGACCACAGCCGAAAGTGAATACAGCGAGGTGTGCGTTTCATGAAATTCGGATATCCAGTAGGCATAATTGCAACTATTTATCCTTAATTACCTAACTTAACAAAGTTACAAGATGACAAAAGATGTAACAGACAGCTTGCGTTTAGAGATGTTAAGTGACTGGACAAAGCATGCAACCGAGAGTGACAATACACTGCATGAAGATGCAAAAGTGAAAATTATGCATTTTGAAACAAAAATCGATATTTCAAACAGTTTCCAGAGACGGGTAGAAAGACCACCATGCAATGGTGAAAGGAATAAATAAAAGAGATAGCGAGTGGAGAACAATATTTTAAAGGGAAGGATAACCCTATTCCGAACATTTCCAAATGGCACAATTTGATGAGTCAAAGAGCTGCTGCTGTTTGCTGCTATAACAACAGAAAGAAATGAGAAACACAAAATTTGATATCATATGATGAAATAATTATGTCGACAAATATGTGGGCAGGTACACCGATTTGAAGTGAAGTTACTTTGCACGACGGGCTTGTGAAGCAGAGGAAGAGGAGAAGGCAGTAATAACGATTCTAGTAAGACCGCAGTGATATTGGCTAGGCTCGATTTGATTTCACTCATTTAATGGATAGTCAGGCCAATTTCCACTCTTATTTTCGCAGTTCACATTCGATAAAAGAGATGATCCAGTCATTAGATTAGTTACAGCTCAACCAATAATGAATTCCTTTGCTCTTCATGGGTCAACAGATAGAAAAGAAGGAAGGTAGGAAAAGAAAAGGTAACGCAGAAAGAAGTGTGACAGGAATTTGCCTTTGAATTAAAGTTTTTAATAATCAATAATCAAGCAGAAAGACCTACCGCTGTCGTCAGCACTGCCGTCACTGTCGCGAAGATGCACTTCAAATCGAATAACTTAAAAAATAAATAACGATCATTTTTAAAAACAGGTATTCTAAGTAATAATATACTTTGCGGAAAAGACTAAGATACTCCTAGGGTATTTGAAGTTACAATTATCGAATTCCAAACCTCAATTTACATGAAATACGAGAAAATTCCAAATCACTGGTTTGTTAATTTTCTTTACTACAGATCTATTAATGTTCTATTCATAACCAACTAAATGAAACCTTACTAACGAAGCTACAATCGATCTACCAGTACTAGTCCCATCTCCCCTGTCAATATAATCAACCATTTTAACAATAGATATTATTTCGATAATTTACCCACCTTCTTTACAATTCCCATCTTAGCAGTATGAAAAGGAAAAAAAAAATTTTTTTTTAGAAAGGACGGCATTTTACAAAACAGTTTGTCGTCAATATTTTCTAATGAAAAAAGGAATATTGTATCAAAACGGGAATATTCAAATGATTCTGAAATGCTAACGATGTTTGCAAAAGCAAGAAATGGAATAGCGTTAATGAACATAAACATACTGTTGCCATTTCGCAGAAGGCAACATGGATAAGGAATTATCCTGCCTGCAAAAATTGGTAACATTTTAAAAACCGCTGGAAGTACAACTGAAAAAAAAAAGTGGTATGTAACGCTATCAAGTTAACTGGAAATGATATATCAGAAAGAGAAGATAAGAAGAAAAAAAAAAAGAGAAAGGAACGGGAAGAATTCTGCAGAATGATCTCCCAGATAGTAAAGATATCCGGGGTCATTGGTTTCGGAACTCGAACCAAACGAGAAGGTAGATATTAGACTGAAAGAAATTCCTATTTTGGAGTGAAATTTAAAAAAAAAAAAATCAAGTATAAAGCTTGCTTGTGCTTGTGAAATTGCAGAACATTCTAACCATCTCAATCACGGTTGACATCATCTCCTTGTAATATATCATCCATCACTATTTCAATCATCTTTCTACCTATTCATCTCGTCCATAAATACGCACTTATATCTCGAGCCAATACATCTTTCTTGATTGCTGCTTTTCAGCAGCGGTCCAAAAATTGCTCAAAGTCAATATGATGGTGGAACGAAGACGTAGCGAGAACAGGAGGAGAGACAAATGTGCGAGTTGTTGCACACCAGTGGCGGTAGGTATACAACAAGCACCACACTATCACAGACAGGAGTAAGCACATGCTGACTAGAACCCGGGATTTCCCGGAGAGGGTGCTCACCGAACCGCCACTGTGAGCTGCATGTACTGAACTGGTATCTTTATGGCTCCTTTAATCCATGTGAACTTACGATGTTAAGCTGTTCCTTAAAATAAACTTCGTAGCAAATTTGCATGTGATGGGGTAAGAGAAGAACACAGAAAACAGTATAGTAAATCCGGATAAACAGGATGTTTGACAAAAAACGAACGTTCTCTCTACCACATTGTTTTTTCCAGGCGTAAAGAAGCCAGAAGAATGCGTACCTGGTATAGTCCATGAAGGACAGAAAAAACCACTGTAATAATCCACAATATAATAATCCACGACTGAAATTTCGGAAGCCTTCACGGTAATTAGCATCCTACCAGGTGCAGATTTTTTTGAGAAATGCTAGGATATAATCGGTATGGTTTGCTAAACACTGAAACAATCACAATCTGGAATAATCCAGTGAATAGTTTGTGGCGATAATCCGACCAGTCCTTCCGAGATAAACAGACATCCAAGAATAAAGATGAAACTGGTGCAGAAGAAAGCTTAGATGTTTTGTCGGAATTTAAGGTTCTAATTTCAGAAGCAAAAAAAGCAGAAAAGCTGAGAATATCTCAGCTGAGAATATCTCACCTTCAAAATGGGAAAGTACAAGTGATTTACCCGTTCAAAAATCTTTAACCCATCTAGAAGAGATGCAAATGGACATTCTGCGAGTTGAATTCCTTGATTTAATTTCAGTGTTACTGAAATTTAAGGATTCTGACAACCAGATTCCGCGACTTTTGGGAGCACTCGAGAAGAGGAGAAATGAAGCAAGAGACCAGTGATTCCCAGTTCCCAAGAGTCGAACCGAGGGAAAGAGACCCTGAACCAGCGGGACGTCTTTTTAGGAAACAACAGCAACAAGCAACCAAGCGTATATTGGAAACGCTTTCCATCAGAACTGCAAGAGGTGGGAGAGAGAAGGAGAGAAGAGTGGCGGTAGGGAAGGGACTACTGAGTAATGCGAAGAGAAGGATGGAAGAGGAGGAGAGAGAAGGTCTGCTAGCGAGAAAGCTGCTGACAGTGACGAAATTGGTACGTCTACTCACCAAGCCAGTGATCGATCGATCGGTGGTGGCTGGATCAGTCGATCGATGGCTGATCGGAGGAAGCGCATGTATCAGTGGGTCGGACCGTGTGCATACCTTTTCTGCTCATTTCAGCAACTTCCGCTACTGCTGCGACAAAGCCTAATGAAGCACCGTCTTGTCTCTCGTTCGCATGTTGCAGCGTTTCACGTACCACAGCGTTCCATTCACTGCAGCGTTTCACGTACACGGCGTCCCAGTCACTCACTGCACTTCACGTTCTTAGTCGTAGATTGTGATTGGTCTCACTTATACATCCTTCAAACATCTCAGCACACTCAGTTGCTCCTATTGATCTTCTAGCAACATAGAACTTGCTAGTGCTGTGTTGTGGCTTAATTTTCGCCTGTGTGGAAAATTGATTCGCTGATGTGTTTTTTTCTAACATTAGGCACACCTGAAGTTGTAGTCTCAAATAAAGAACTGATTTGTTATAAACTGATGGGAGACTCGTGTAACGTGGATAGTGACGTCAATCAGTTCTGGAAATTCTCCCTTTAATTATGTGAAGGATGAAGCTGGAATTGCAGTGTGAGGAAGTAGAATGGATCATCACGTCAATTACTAAATAGCACCGGTATATGTCGCAAATGTAGGCGTAATTTCAATAAAAATCGTATCTTACACAATGGAAACACTGGTCCAGTTTCCCATAACAAGTAAATAGATGTATAAGAACGAACGACTAGAGTTTTTTTCCGGCTTTATGAATTATCCGCGAAAAGCGGAGCAAATGATCCAGGAAGTGTTGAAAGGCCTTAAGCAGTGCCACAACTGCCTAAAACATTTCTAGGGCTTGCAGTGCAATTAGTTCTTCAACAAGGTTCTTTTTCCTTTCTTAATTTCATGAGCATCAGCTCCAATAAAATTGCCCTGAAACAAGTAACCGGAAATATTGGAAATGTGGTGATTCAATGTTGAATTCACAAAATTCTACACGGACATATTCTTATGTCAGAATGTCTATAAAATTGCACCCGAAGAAATTATTTTAAACTGCCTGTCTCCTTTCCCAGTCTCAGTCATTTGCTGGAATGATGGAGCAATTCCCTGATCACTTTGACAGGTCCACTTCGTTCTAGCACGATTAATTTTTCCATCGGCATATTTATCGTCCGTCAGTAGAGCTTCATCTTACTTTGATTTACTGTGACTTCTGAAACATCTGGAAATTAAATTTAAAAAAAAAAGGAAAAAAGAAACTTCAGGAACCGTTGGAATTTTGAGTGTAAGAAACCAAAAAGTTGGCGCCGTTACAACGATGAAAAAGTATTCGAGTCTTCTGTGTAATCTCCACGTTTCTGCGACTGTCTTAATTTCTTCTCTTCGAGGTCATTATATATCTGGCACCTAATCAAATGACTTTTCTTCACATAGTTTCGAAACATTTCATTCAAGAAGCAGATTTTTGCAAGCGAGGCGAGTCAAATAACACTGTTCAAGTCTTTATCCGAGAAACCTTCTCTTGTAAAGATATTTTTCCCCTTCAGGCTGACAGTTTGTTGGATTTTCCTGAAAACCAGAAGTGTGTAATTTTGAAATGGCTATGAAATATTACAATAAACAGAAAACTTATTTTAAACCGAAACGATGTAGAGTTAAGTGTAGTGTAGCGGGTATTGTGACATAAAAGTGTAAAAGATAGTAATAATCAGTTTGTAGTACAATTTACGTTTGAGACAGAGCTCACCGGAGTGACATTTTATAATGAAATGGTAGGACAGTGGACAGCCATTGCTCATTAGTAATCATTGGTGATTAGTAATGAATACATTAGGCTACTGTATGTTGAAGTGGCAAGCATCCACATATGTTTTCTGGCGCAGCGCATGTCTTGCATTCCAGGACCATGCATGCTTACAATTAGAATGAGCTTAATCGCTGTAGGTTATTTGTAGAGATTGTTTAAGTCACTGCATCAAGGGAAGTAAAGTGGATTATGTTATGAAAATGGCACTCTGGCTTTGTTTAAAACCTGAAAATTCTAGGCTCTTCAGTGCCTATTCAGAAATCCACTCTGCACTCTACCTAATGTTCAGTTTCTTTCTTGTTGGCGACAACTAACAAGTGAACCAGTCTTATGGGTTAATGAACTTATTCCCATGACAACCATCTCATATTTCGTCACATCCAGCTCTTATCTCTTAGCTTTCGATTTTTCTTCACTTGAGACTTTTAGCATTGTTCATGCTGCGTGAAAACACAAAGTAGTCCTGTTTGTGTTTAAATTTTGTTGACCGTGTTCTGATCATTTCAATCAGTTTACAGGAAGTGAAAGGTGAGTGTGAGTGTCGGAATAAAGCACTGTGATGAATTTCACATTGCTGCTTTAGTCGATAGGCTCATCAGAACAAATTTTCATGGTTTTCGTACATGAAGATCAGTTCAAGTAATATTTCAGGTAATTCCCGCCAGCTAATTGAAGAAATGTGCTATCTGAAGTTATGAATCAGAAAGCTTACTAATACATTATCAATGAAGGGAAGGGAAGAAACGAGAACCGTGTCGGCTTCTCACAGACGCGGTACCTATACACTTATTAACGACAACTGGAAATACGTAAAACAACTTTACCTGAAAGCTGCATCAGAGCGCTGATTGATTTTCAGAAAAAGGCATTCATACCGTGTCGACACTGGTTCCCTGCGCACTTTTTACCGTCCCAAAAAGCACGAAATGAAAAAGAGAATTTTCTAGAGAGTCACTGTTTATCGTGGGATCTGGAAACTTCGAACCTTTCGACCCCTCAGACGTGCAGTACTGATTACTGAGTGCACTATATATTCCTTAATAAACGAGAATTAATTCAAACTAATGGAAAGCTTTTATTTCCCGCTATGTTGTGTTTTTAAATTCTCGCTTAAAAATAGTCTATTTTTGGAGCCAAAAACTGAGGCCAAGTCAATCAAGCAAATTTTCAGTATCATTATCACATCTATCGATTCGCTATGGAATATTACGCGTAACACCCTGGTCATGGCGTTGTAAACTGTACTGCAATGGCGCAAACTGTAAATACTGCTCATGGAAGCCATGGCCGCTTAAAGAACAGGCTATCCGAGGATTGTATTCCTCTTGGTTTGGATATTTGTTATTTAATATATATTTATCAAAGGATGTAATTTTGCACAAATGCTACTGACCATGAGCAACTTTTCAGGATAACAGGAAAAATTGTTGCAATGTCTCGACCAACTGCTAAAACATTCACTGATGATAACTTGGTTGCGCAGTTTCACAAGTTTGCTTCAATTTTTTCTAAAACTTTGTAGAACTAATTTCTTCAAGCATGACTTTTCAGATATCTTTGTCACCTCTGAAAACTACATTACAGGGCAAACATCTGTGCAGTCATCAATCTTCAGATGTTAGGGGAACACGATTCCTGTGGGCCGAAGCTTCTTCCTTCCGGTTTTACCTATAATCCGGAGATGCTAATGCAGAATGGAAGTAAGGTATATGTATTACGTAAAGTAAGGTATATCTCAAAAAAATTCTACGCATCTTCTCAGCATGAAAAATATGCCTTGTTGTTTCAGTACAATTTTACAATTTCATTTGGCCAGACTTTGGGGCTCTTGGAATTGACATTCTTTTGGATATAGTTAAAGTTGTTCATTGTTCCCTCAGACAAGGTTTGTTATGATACTTAAAATTTTTAAATTAGCTAAAGTCTTCCACATCTATATTCCAAGCCTATATCATCGCTCTCAGGATCAGAATTTGTCTAGGGAAAGTGGCAATACACTGTCATGCAGGGCTTGGCCGTACAGGTGTCGTTATTGCTGCTTATATGATCTGGGCCAAACACTGCACTTATGCAGAAGCGATCGGTCGTGTTAGAACTGCAAGGTGCTACTCCTTTCGCGTCAAAATTAAAAAGCTCAAGTCAAAAAGTTAGAAAGTTGGTGATAGCAATAATCTAAATTCAAGTTTCTTTTTTGAAAATCTTCAGGAAGTTTTCAAATGAATTAGTAGTTTTGTTTAGAGCTTTGAAACATTTTTAAAATATATTCGAATTTGAATTCGGTGTATTAGAGTAATATGTTTTCAAATTTGTCTCTATGCTAGGCCACATTCGGTGCAGAACAAGAAGCAGATAAGGCTGGTGAAGGATTTCGGAACATTTCTGGAGAAAAGTGGTGCAGCTTTACCGCAGGTAGCGACATACCTAGGCGACTACATGCACATGCAAGTGAAAATTCTCTCCAGCAGTCAAGCCCGAAAGTACCATCATATTCCTAAGGTGCTGCTTGATAATATTCTTTTCGTGATCCCGCACTGGAGCTTCGTTTCTAAACTTTTTAACTGTAATTTCTTTGAATGAAAGGTGTTGCACGAGACGATGGCTGAGCTGCTACTCGTCGTCCATGGTGAGCTTGATGGCAGGACGAGAAGATGGATTACAAATGTCCTGAAATGCACATCAAGAATTGATCGAGAGTTTCTGGAAAAGTGGCCTGCACGATTGCCAATACTATCGTACTGCTTTTTACATGTTTAAAATTTGATGAGTACTCTGCAGTTTATTGTCTCTTCGCGGTAGATATATATAGAGCAGTATCTATAAAAAAGTGAATTGTTAATTTAAAATCGTTGTTATCAAAAAAGAAAAAAAATATAGGTTCAAAAACACATTCTTACAATGTTTTAAGAATTCAGAAAGCAGTTGAGGAAGTCTTGTGAATCAAATCTCGATGAGTAATAAATTAGATACAGATTAAATTCAGAACTTATTTAAAAAGAATTCAAAATGTTCAGGAAAGTGAAATCGCAGGAAATTGACATTTGCATATGCGGTCTATTGGAGAACTATAGTGGAATTTTAGACTCGGATGGTAAAGGCTCAAAAATTGTCAGAAATGATTCATTCCAAATGACTAATTGTAAGAAATTTATACGTACAAATTTTCGGGGCAATACGCTTTTGTTGCTACAAACATTGGACCAATTAATGAATTCATTCATTAAACCAATCATCCCAGAAGAAGAGCTACGCGGCAACATTCGATACTACAGCGAACATGCGGTGTGTTATCTGGTATTGGCATTTCTAGAATTAAATATAAGCTCTGATCTTTCACACCTCGGTAAATTTTAGCAAAGCTAGGTGGAACATGAACAGTGTCTAATTCCAGGATTGGCAGTGTTTGCATCGCTACCTGTTGATCACGATGGCATCAATAAGCAACGGCAATTATCGGAACATTGCAAAGCTTATCAGTCGCTGGTATCTAGGTGAATCCGTTAACGATGATGGTATCATTGTTACTCTGCAAAATCACCTTGTACGAGTATGATCTGTGCTAATTAACAACCAATGTAATATTACTCCTGTAATCTAGCTGAAAGCTGTAATAGCTACCGAAAAGCTTTAGGATCACGTCAACTTCCCCCCATTACTTATGTCATTGGCTTTTCGGAAAAGTATCAAAGAACCATATGATTATGATTCCCAGTTAGCTTCTTAGAGTATACCTCCCTTTTCGAGTATTTCTAATCCTTATTGCTTCTACAGAGCAGTACGACACTTCCGTGGAATACAACAACATTTATTCTGGAATTACACGCCATAACTACAAAGGGATTTACTGATGAAAATTTACAAGCACTTGGATAGCTAGCATACTAAACACTGAATTTTTATCCAGGAGGATGCAGATACAGTAGTAAAATGAGTTTAAGAAGAGCCTGGTAGGAAAGCGCTTCATCCCATCTATCCCTCCGAAACATTGGAGCATAACGAAATTAAAGTTTCGAAATCTGTTGTGTTGTAGATCGTTGCACCATTCTAGCTTGTTGTAGCCTGTAAAGAACGTTACAAGTCGCGTGTGCGTCATAATAAACGCGAATGTATCCATCGGCTCCGTGTGCATTTTCGTAAAGTGTTGCATCGAACATCTGACGAGCTGAAACAGCCCTTCGATAAAAGCATGCGGAATCAAGAAGCAAGTTACAGTTATAACAATATTATTGTACCAAACTCCTAATAATATCCCATAAAAGCATGGAGCAGAACAATGCTAGCACAAATATAGTTTAGTCCGAGATGTAGCCTATTCAAGACTAGAATCGATACTACCTTCCAGTTATTTCCAATATATTGCGAAAGCTGCTAGAGAAGCAGATAATCAAAATCCATAAGAGATGTCAAAAAATGACTAAGCGTTTTATTTAAATTCAAATGAAAGACTTCAAAAATTAATTTATAAACAGACCATTCTCCATTATTCTATCCTCATTTTCAATGTGTTTGTCGCTGAAATTGAAATCTTCCATATTTGAAACCTAAAAGATACAAAGCATGTACTGACAGGAAAAGGAAACACGAGTTTATTTAAAAATAATGAAAAAGTTGAAAGCTTCGAAATGTTATAAAGGCTTACCTCATGGAAAGCGCCAACCAAAGTATTGACCCTGTGGGCAAACATACCGCATGTTTGGACCACTAGGATAATTAGGAGGAATGCGATGATGAATAGTCCAATTGGTTCAACCTTCAGCGGCTCATCGGTAAGTTCAAATTTCCCAGTCTTTTTGCTCAATTTCGACCATTCAAAACCTTCTGTTATCATTCCAAACTTTACTTTGAGCTAATCTCAATCGAAGTTGAAACTAACAAATAAGTTTTGCATCTTCATAGCGCACTGAAGAAAGGACTACAGTGTGCTCCACGTAAGCCAGCAGCTAGCTACGGAAGCTTTTTGCTGGAGCTGGAAAGACGCAGCACTAACCGTACGGTCTATACTGGAACGAAAGTATTTCCTTGTGCTTCTGGATGAGAAACACTGCTAAAACGAGCAAACCATTGACAATCAGAACTGAAGATGCTATCCGATTTCTTAAACTTGCTAAACTGGCAACGTTTCGTCTTGTTTCTTCATCTGTGATCTCCAGTGGCTGGAAGTTGATGCTAGTTACTCGTGAATCACCTGTTTGCAAGTAAACACTTTCAAATCCTCGATCCTAGAGTAGCTCTCCTACCGGGTAAGGGCAGTATTTGTGGTTATGTCCTCTAATAGGAGCAATGCAGAGAATGATATCATCAAAATGACGAAACGATCAATGAGGAGATCCAAAAGTTACAGTAGTAGATTTATGAGAGCCAAAATATATCTAAGATTTTCAGAATCACCAGCAAGACGGTGTGGATTGTAGGTGAGCTTACTTTAAGATACTGCTCAATCATTCCATTCCAAAACTCATCTTCTGCTGCGTTCAGCCTTCCACGACTGCAGACTTGGAGATACTCAACGTCCATCCATAAAAAGCGATTCGTATTCTCTTTTAGAATTACTGTTTTTAGTGGTGCTGATGTGGACGGTGCAACGTCCTGCATAATAATTAGTGTAAAACGAACAACTAATTTTCAAGCAGTAATATAAAAATGAGACTGTTTTAATTTGGCTTCTTCTTTTTGCTTATCTGTGAAGGGATATGATAGTGAGTGGATACGAAATGCTTTCGTTGTCGACATATTGTGGAGGACGGAAAGAAAATCATTATCCTGTAATTTAGATAACTATAAAAATTATCATCGATTCTCAAGAAATAGACAAAGCTGAAGGCTGTAAGATTTGACGTTACTAACCTTAAGTTGCTGAACTTCTGTTTCTATATTTGCGATTTTTTTTTTAATTTCTTGTACTTCAGCAGTAGCGGCAACAGTGCTGGTTGTAGTAGACTTCCATGAAGATACTGATCTTACAAAATCGACAACTTTGTACAAACCTAACCGTTGCAATAAATTACTCAATCCGATATCATCTGCATCCTGAACTTCAAGTGTTATAACATAACTTCCATTACATATCAACAATTCATATGAAGAGAGGTACTTACTCCACCGGTAGCAACAGAAGCAGCTTCTCGTGTCCCCCAGTTTATGACATTCAAATTGATGAGTGCATAAAGTGCCATAAATATGTATGTGCATGGAATCATCAAGAAGAATATCAACCCTATAAAGAGAAGCAGCCGCTGGACTAGTATATAGCTTCCGTAAGTAGCAGAGTAACTTTAAAGGTAATATTTACCGTAGAAAATATTGTGGAATTCCTGTGGATGTATAATTGCAGCGATGATGAATATACCTATCATACAAAGCACGAAGATTGGAGTCGGAGATAAAGCAGCTGAAGATGAGGCAAATTTTTTGCACATTCACTAAACAGCAGAAGCAGTTTAAATAATTTTTTTTTTTTTTTTTTTTAAATGAAGCTCACTTTCAAGTATTATTTGATTGGTTGTAGCTACTGCGACTGCAAGCATTACGAAACCATATACCACGGAAATAAATTTGGCAAAGATTATTTGATAGTTTGAATCAGCGAGAAAACAGAGTGCAATGAAAATGAACACAGGCAAAGAATTATATAGCAACATCCTGTTTGATTCCGCTTCAAATGTGGCCACCTAAATTCAATTCAGTCACACTCGTTTAAAACGAAATCGAAGTAATAATTTCTCGATCTTCTTACTATTTTCACCCCAGTTATTTTGACAGTGAAATGGTTGAAATCTTAATGATCCATTCGACCAAATATACTACTATCGGCCTCAGTCCATGACTTAGCCACCCAGGTAAGAAGAACACTGTGTACTGACTCCTCACTTCATCAAAGGGTTGTTTAAAGCAGAAAAGGTAACCTGAGCATAAACAAGCATGGTGAACACGATACCGGGAGATAGAAGACTAAAACCAATTACTACTGACTGATATAAGATGTACATTTTAGATATGCTGTTGTTATTTTGACAAACACGCTAAAAATAATTGAATTATGATAAACGGAAAGAAAAGATTGTTTGCAATGACCTCACACACTTCCTCTCAGCTTACTTTGTAATCCGCAAGCAAATCGACCGTATTTGCTATGGAGGAAGGAGTCCATCGACGTCGCTGGTTGAAAAATTCACGAAAACCCTCAGGTGCATACGTCTCCGCATCTGCAACAGCAGCATACTCGATGCGGTAACCTTGTTTTAGAAGTAACGTTGATAACCAGCGGTCCTCACCCTGAATGAAAAGGACGAGGAGTTAAGAAACACAGAACAGAAGCAAGAAATGTCATAACCTGGTCGTACTGCACGAAATGACGTGGTTCACACGCGATTTTAGTATACTTGTGCATGACGTTATCATCCATTAAAGCAGACGCGCGAAAAAGTGAGAAGCAACCAGGAGCGCACAGAACACAGCCAAATACATGTTCTGCGGCTTTCTGGAACCAATGAGAAATTGCATATTCAAACTTCTGGTACCATATCATTAGTCCTGAATATGATTCGTTTTGCTGTAACTCATATCAGATCATATCATTCGAAGTTCATTTCGAGAACGCACCACACCGAACCAAATGAATTCAATATTGCAGACGATATCGAAAAGGAAGATCGCTTGTTGAAGGAAAAAAATGAACCTTCGCCAATGGGATGGATCCGTCCACAGGCACAGCCGATTTCATTCTTCATATTCATCAGACGTAGTAATTTCATGACAGCAGATGGTTCAAATTTAGAATCACCATCAATAGCCAAAATATATGTATTATCTGCTTCAAGTTGACGATCTTCCACACTCATATGCGAGTCCATGATCCGATGGCCCAGCAAGTAGTAAAGGTACATCACCTAGAAACTTGGATCATCCGTATGGTACTAATCAGGTGGTAGCGAATGCACTCATTACCTGTGACCAACGTTTCTTGTGACGGACAAGTTGCTTATCTTTCAAATGAACAAAGAGTAAAGTGCCCGCTGGGAGGCGCACCACCAGCCTTCCACCATAAGCAGTATTAAGAAGTACTCGATCCTTGGTGACACCTTCCTCACTGGTGATTTCATTTCTGAAACAGTTTCTGAGAAGAAATACGAGTGGAAAGAATATATGCACAAGTTGCGGGACGGGAACTTACTGTGTCAGCTCCAACAAAAGATGGAAAAAGGTTTGAAAAAATGCATTAGGAGTGCGTCCACATTCCAATTGGTCTTCCCAAGCATCGTCAAAGAAGATATGCGCTGCAATACTGTCTTTTATACTTCCACAACACGAATATCCAGAAATGAAACACAGGGAAAACTGGTTACAACAGTAACAGTAACCTTCCAGTCTATATCTGATAGCAGCTGGACGTCGCCTTCCTGCCAAGGCAAGAGAATGCTCCTTGTCAAGCCTGAAATGCTCAGTGCTTTTGCTCTGCACTTAAGGTCAGCTCACTGTAGTCAGAGGGAATACCTTACAATGGATTTCAACATTTGGCTCATCTCTACTCGAGTTTCATGCCACATTGTAGCACAGATGTATAATGTTACAGTCTTATCAATTTCATCATTCGTTATTCGAAGATCACCGCCATCTATCTCTACTCCTTCTGACTCTGACGACCGAAGATTATCCTCCACTTTCTAAATGGACATTAAACCTTTAAAATACATTTCTATCAAGGAAATGCTAAAAATGCTGTTAACTTAAAAAGCTTACGTACAGGAGTGGTTAGTTACCTTTTTGTTGAGCGAAACCCGGTATACTACCAAAGATTGTTCTATTGTTAATCCATTCAGCACATTTGTAATTGTATCAAATCTTAAATATAAATATTTCCATCGCTGGAGGTCAGTCACAAAGGATAATCAGTTTTACACCTTTGACTTCATTTAATTTGCGCCACTATTAGTTTAAAAGAACTTACACATCATCATCGGGATTAAATTTAGGTGCCTTAACCTGCTGGTACGCCCAGCATAAATATGTAGCCAACCAGATAACACCGAAACATATTTCCGATAATGAATTCTTCGATATTTTCCAAGCCAAACATTGCCATCGCAAATCATAGCCAGACAGGTATTCACGAATCGCACATACGGGACTGATGAAGCAGGTTGTCATGAAGACTGTTATAAGCAGTGGTACCACGGTCAAAAGGGGATGTAGTACTGGTAATATACGCATTGACATTGCTGACAACATACGCGATATAAAGCGCAGAAGGAAATTCAAAAAGATGATCCAGAGAGCAAGGTTATACCTGAATAGATTCAAGTTATGGTAAGCCTAGAACACAACTGTTGAACCAGCTAATTCTGCTCTTATCTCTTATCTCATTCATCCCGACACTTTCAAATGTTATAAAATAATGCTCTTACAAAGCAACAGTCCTTTCCGAACCAGACATGTTCTCAATCAATGATTTCTTCAAAGCTTTAAATGGCAAATATCGAAGCCTGACAATCCATACAACTGCGCTCGAAGTCAATATGCGCAGTAGTGATACTACGAGTCGCGTCATTGAACTCATTTTTCGTATTCCATATTTGAGCTGTAAAAAAATGAGATTAAAAGCCTTGCTAATGTCGCAAGTGCTCTGCAGTTTTGAAATCAAGATTACAATTATGGGTAGAGTTTAGCATAAGCACTGTTTACATACTTGGTACAAGTAGCGATAGTTCGATATCGAATGACCTTCATTAATCCATAAATCCCAGTAGCCAAATGATGATAGAATTAAACCAAGAGGTAATGAGAAGTGCTTGAAGAAAGGTACAGCACTTATACTCCATAAATAGCAGGAAGCAAACACAATCAAAAATAACATCGAATAACTACATGACCGCACCAACAATTTCAGCCTGTTCCTCAGTGTCCTGTATTTTGCTATCGTGAAAATTTCAAAAATATAATAAATAGTGATTATTTTCAACATTTACGATATTAATTAATTATCGAATCAATAAGCCCAAGAATTAACCTACCAAGCCGGATCGAAAGAATTACAAATCAAGTTTTTGATTCTGAGATATAGCGGTATGAATACCACGGACACTGATAGAATCAAGCAGTGTAGTGGATCCAAAGATGGAAAAACATAGAAGAATAAAATGGCTAAGCCTGTGGATCGACAACATTCCATTATAAATACCTGAACAGGAACCGAAATTACATAGTTTTTGAGAAATGATGCGAAGTGAAAAAGGTATCACACTTACCATTAACGTTGCGCTTTTTCGTTCCTTCGGATGTTTGTATATCCTAAACAGAGACTGAATAATTGCCATTATATCCGGTATATTCTGAATAAGCCATAAGGTGTAAACCATAGAGGTTGTCACGTCCGCACTTCTTGTCTTTCCTGGAAACTCACACTCTCAAAATGATTTCCAAATCAGACTCTACTTTTGTCAAGGTCATTTGGCTCTTATTATTCGGAATAACTAGCTAGTAATAAACAATAAAGGAAGCATAACTCTTCTCACTTTCTTAAAAGAATCTAACGAATTCTAAACAACTATAAAAAAAAAACCTTTTCCGGTGTAGCACTTTTTTTCATAATAACCTTCGGATGTTTTCATTTCGCTGCTTGTAGCCAGTAAAATTACTGCTAGTTTGGAAGCCGCTGTACCAAATACTAACAACAAATGTGACACAGAAAATATCAGAAACTGAAAAGTATGAAAAATGTTTTGTCAAAAGGTCAGGTCCAAAAAAGAATTCCGAAAGAAGAATTTATAATTTAGCACTTTTTATTTTCAATGACCTTATTCTCAGTTCTACTAACAAAATAATTTAGTTGGAGCTTGGAACTGGAGTCGACTGGAATGGAATGGATTGGAATCGGAATTATTTTACATCAAGTCATCTGCACTGAAGAAGTTATTAACAGATGCGACTGGAAGTATTTGCAAAATGAAATCCAAATTTCGTTATTAAGCAATTGAGTTTCGGAAATTGAGTGAAAATTATTGACAACAAGCTTAGAGGAAATACAATAGCCAAAAGTTAAAAGCTTTGTCGAAAAGAAATCATCCAGTATGTTTCACCTTGAGAATCTGCAGAGTTTTTACCATCCATGGAGTAAGTTCGTTGCTAAGATGGTATTCATGAGACTGAGAACGAAAAACATCCCATCTTGACTTGAAGCCATCCCATTTCCATAGCGTTCTAGACGACATTTTGCAGAAATGAGGGAAATAAAGTCAAGCAAAATCTAAAAGGAAGCAGGCAAAAAA